>CAOLHI010005348.1:0-72877 GCA_948474755.1 Ctenosaura bakeri
TGGTAGTGACCTTGGTTGCAGACTGTCATCATCTAATATTATAAGGTTTTCCTCCTTGCATTGGCTCTTCATTTTTGGATTTGCTCTCTGTTCTGTGCTTGCACATAATGATATGGGAGGAATATTCTTAACAAAAAAAGGGAAATAGTTATGCCCTCCCTCTTAAGCTTAGTTTGTACTAAATATATCTTTCTCTAATTGCGTTCATCAACAAATTCAATTATTGCCTGAGTATTAAAATAGTTATAGAAGAGATATTCTAGCTGGACTATTTCTGAGGAGGAAAGATGTCTTACCCCTAGCCCCAGTTTTGTAACAAATGCTCCTTATGCTCAGCTTGAGATAACCAACCTCTCGGCTTGGGATAATTGATTAGAACCAATTTATTTATTAAAAGTGTTAAGTTCCAAGTGCTTTCAACAATGTTGCTCTTATTCTTTCTGTTTTGGAGCTCTTCTTCATCAATGGAGGGTTGCCTATTGTTCATTGGGTTGCCTCTAGGGACATTTTCCCATGGATCTTGTGGATTCAGATCTCCTGTTATTTCTTGTTTTACACGAGATTGAGTGTCAGCATATTCAGGTTCTGATAGGTTACTGCAGTTCATCTGATTCTGTTTCAGAAACTGCTTCTCATTTTTGTTAATACCAGGAATGAGGAATTGTAACACTCAAATAGCAAATAGTAAGGAGTAGATCAGAAGGAACAGCGATCTTCTTTATATCTATATCTCTTTTTTCTTTTTTTAAAAATTCTAAATATTGTTATACAATATACATAATATATAAGCATATTATAAATATGCTTACTTAATATACATACTTACATACAGATTTATATCAGCTTATCTTCTTAACTGAGCGATTGAGTAACTGACAGAGATTGCTAATCCTTCCACATAATAATTGATAAAGGACCCCAGATATTCTCCAAATAATTATATACACACTCCCAATCTTCCTTGAATCTTTTCATTGATTTGTCTTTTAACAATATTGATCATTTAACAATATTTATCAATCTGCATTAAATCATAAATTCCTGAAAGCCAGTCATCAATTGTTGGTACACCCTCTTTTTTCCATTCTTTGGAGAATAATAATCTTGCTTTGATTATCAAGTACAAAAAAAAATTTTTTTTGTTTCCCAATATAATCTATTAATTCAACCATATTTAACAAATAGCATTCTGGTCACACAGGGAAATTTATTTTCAAGATTTTTGTAATTTCCAAATGGATGTTTTTCCAAAAGAGTTTTGCCTTTTTACATTACCACCAGCAACAAAAAAAGGCTCCCTTTTCAATTTTACACTTTCAGCATTTATCATTCCCCCCGCTATATATCTTAGCCAATTTTGCTGGAGTTAAATGCCACATATAAAACATTTTTCTTTAAACCCTTTTGACTTTGTAAATTTTAGGTTTTTCCAAGCCTGTTCCCAGTTTTGTAATTGTATTGGGTGTCCAATATATTTTGCCCATTTAATCATATTATTTTTTATCACTTCTTGTTCCGTTTCCATTTTAATAGTAATCTATACAATTTTGCTGTTAGATATCTATTCCCTGATTCCAAAATAAGATTGAATTCTGTTTTCACATTATTAATAGTTTCCTCTTTGTTGCCTTGTTTAAATTTAGCATATAGCTGTGCATATTAATACCAGGAACGTGCTTTCCACCACCATTGTGGTCTTTTAGTTTCATCATAATGAAAGGCTTCTAGGGTGGAAATCCAGAGAGGAAGTTTTGGGCAAAGTTGGCGTTTATATTTTGACCAAATTGAAAATAAGTATCTTCCTAAGGGATGTTCAAGAAATTCTTTTTGAGGTTTCTTTTCAATATACCACATATGTAGGTGTCAGCTGCTTTTCATACCTGCCCCTTCAAAGAGCAGTAATTTGTTATTCTGTAATCTTAACCAGTCTGTTATCCAAGTGAGGCTATTTGCATGGGCATATAATTTAAGATCCATTAATCCAAGTGTTACTGTGGTCAATGGCTCTCTCTCCCGGGGTCTACAATTTATTAATCCACAACATCAAATTGATTTCTCCACATGGCTAATATTAGAAATCATTCCACGTGTCTGACAGGGTCACTGGACGAGCACGTAGGCAGGCACAGCCGAACAGTTGATGTCTGGCCAGTGACTTAATCTGTCACGTAGCCCCAAGGAGCCCTCCAGACAATCCAACCATCAAATATACAAGGCGTCCCCTGCCTCACAATGATAGCTCGATAAAATTACAATCAGCTTGCCAAGTGAGGGCAGTTTCCACACTATCAATGACTTTGCTCTACTCTGTCAGAGTCGTTCACAAACCATCACGAATCATCGAGATGGAGATGTCCATCATTGAGGGCTTTGATCTAGCCCCTTTCTCTATTGTTTTCCCTGGGAAAGGACTAGCCCTCCAGGTATATTTTCCCCTATAAAAAAACCCCCTGTTTTAAGCAGTTCGAGGGATCGCTCTCAGCTTCTTACCCACTTGCCATCACCCTATTTGCTGAGCACTCCCCTCAGCCCCCCCCCAAAAGCTGAGTTTCACCACTCTTCAATCTCCATTCTAATTTGGTCTTCCCGGACATCTGGATCAGGTGGAGTATTAACCTGAAACCCTCTCTAAAATCCCCTGTCAATTTTACTCCCTTTTTATTTTCTTTTAGGCTCTGTGTGAGTGAGTATGAACATGTGTAAGTGCGCAGTGACTGACTTTTTATAAAAATAAAATAAAAAATCATTTATTAGATCTTTTGTTTGGTTTTTGGTCTGACCTGACCTGGTATACATTTGGTTTTAAGATCCTGCTAAGTCACCCTGCCTCTCGCTTTGCCAACTTGTACCCAAGCTAATTTTCCATTCTCCATATTATATTTTGAGCATAGTGACAGGGACCTCCCTGAACTCAAAATAACTGACTCAGTGACTGGGACCCCCAGGATCCCTGGAAATCAAGGTAACACAAGGCTGCCTCTTTCCTTTGAATCAATCAACAAAGTCCATCTAATTCTCAGTTTCTTCCTGGCCCTAATGAAATTTGTCAGGTCTTTCTTCCATTGATTGAATACATATTGAAAAGGGAAATTAATTTTTGGTAATAATATCATTTTGATTGTTGAGATTCTCCCCAAAAATGAAAGTTTAAGTTTATTCTATGTTGCTAAATCATTTTTGATTTCTCTCCACTTAGGTAAATAATTATTTTTATATAGGATGTGATTATTCTTTGTAAGCCAAACTCATAAATATTTAATATTCTTTTCAATTTTGAAATTAGATATCTTTTGCGATTCTCCCACCTCACTTGATGACATATTCTTAATTAACATTGCAGTCTTATCATGATTTATTTTGAAACCTGCAACTTCTCCAAAATCCTTTAAAATCTGAATTAAGGAATTCATCGAGTCCACGGGGTTTTCCAAAACTACAACCAGGTCGTCAGTGTATGCCCGTATTTTTAAATTAATATTTTTAAATTTAAGACCTTTTATGCTGTCTTGCTGTCTTATTTTATTGATCAAAACTTCGATAAGCATGATAAAAAGCAAGGGAGAGAGTGGGCAGCCTTGTCTAGTGCCTCTTCTAATTTCACTTGGCTTAGCCTTTTTCTGAATTAATTATTATATGGGCTTCTTGTTCTGAATATATTGCTTTTATCCACCCCAAAAAATTATTACCACATTCTATTTCCTTTAAGGTTTGAAACAAACTGCCAAGAGACATTATCAAACACATTCTCAGCATCAAGGAAGATCAGACCTAATTACTTATTTTTATCAGATTCACTGAATTGGATTATGTTTCTCAGAATTCTAATATTATCTTTTAATTGCTGATCAGGGAGAAAACTGACTTGGTCATCTTTAATCCAGTCTTTAAGAACTTTTTTCAGCCTCTCTGCTATATCTATATCTTCTTTTCACCATGCAAGTGCATATAATAAGAATTAGATGGTAAAACTGTGTGCAACTGAATGTAAAGGCATACTATCCAACCATCCCAATTTGGCTGGGACAGTCCCAAATAGTCCTCTGTCAGCTCACTTTCTCAGCTGTTTTTAAAATGTATGAATTTCTCTGTCCTCTTCCAACTTTCCCTCTTTGTCCACAGCTTACTCAGTTGCTGCAAACCAAGATCAAAGTGCAGAAATAGTTTGCGATCAATTAGCTCTGGAGCTGGGAGTGAGGAGGAGAAAGGCTGAAATCTTGCCCTTCCCAGGAGGCTGAGGCCAAAGCAAACTGCTGCAGCCTCTCCTCATTAATAACTCTTACCATCTTGACCACACTCAGATGTTGCTTTGCCACACATGTGTCCTTGTTGTCATTCTGTGAAAAGTTGAAAGGTATGTAAAGATAAGATTTACCTATGTAAAATTCTTTAGACATTTATAGGTTTCACAGTTATGTACCCAACATTTCTTATGATACAGGCACAATGCAGAAGGCCATCTGTGCATTTTTTATTTTTTAAAATTATTATAAAGAAAAAGGAACAATACATAACAGAATAAACCAAAAACACTACGTGAATAACATAAAAGTGAAAAAGAGAAAAACTACAACACAAATAGCTTACATTACTGTTTCTCTCCAGATCTTTTATCATCATATACTTATTCAACATATTATATATCACATTGATTATATATTTTTATTTCATATATCTAAATCTCATTCTCCTTGTACTCATTATTGCTATAGTAATTTTGTTCTTAAATCTATTATTTTCAACTATATTTTAACCTATTGCTAATACTATATATGATCCTGTCATTAACCATAAACCCTAACCCTAAATGTGAACCCATTCCCAGAGCCAATTATATTCAAGCTTACTTTGCTTTCCAAAATTGTAATTCTTCTTGTGCAGGTGTGACACTTCCCTCTCTTGTTAAAGCCTTTTCCACAAATATTTTCCATATTGCTTCAAAGTCATCCCTTTTCATTATTCCTTTTTAAACCTTGATTTGACATGTTAACTTATCATTGATCGCAATTTTCCACACTCCTTTATACCAATCCTTTATTTGAAAATCTTCTTGAATTTTCCATTTTCTCAATAAAATTAGCCTTGCTGCAGTTAATAAATTTGTAATTAACTCCTTCACTGTCTGGGTACAATTAACCTTATCAAATATAGATAATAATGCTATACTCGGACATATTTGTAAATCAATTCCTGTTATCTCTTTTATCTCTTCAAACACCATTTGCCAGAATTTCTGTACACCTTCACAATTCCACCATATATGGATATATGTGCCAATCTCTTGGCAACCCCTCCAACATAACCTTGAATGATTCTTGTCTATGTGGTTTAACCTTACTAGTGTTAGGTACCATCTCTGCCAACCGTGCATTTACTCAAAGGATTTATTCACATGCTAACAACTAGCTTCAGAGTTCTTGCTTCAGACATCATATTATAAAGTGCTTTCTATGTGTACTAGTTTTACCCTGATTTCTGGGGGTCCCGTGAGGGACAACTAAATGCGCTCAAAATTAAACAAGTTGGGGAAATTAGTCAAGAGCACAAGCTAGCAATGCAAGAGGCAGGGCAATAGAGCGGAATCTTTTATCCGATGTCTACAGGGTCAGGCCAAGTCAAGGAGCAAACCAAAGTTCAAGAATAACTGTGATCTTTATTAAAATACAGTCAAACAGTGTATGCAGAACACTCACACAGATAACTATAGAAATAAAGGTTGGAGTGGGATAGAGGGATTTTTAGGAGGAATTGTTGGTTTGGGTAATACTACACCTGTCCTGAAGCCTGGGTAGTCTGAAGACTGAGTTCGTAGGTATGAAGTCTCAGTACGTGGGACTGAGGGGAAGGCTCGCCAATCAAAGTGGCTGCAAGGCGGGATGGAAGTTGGGAGCGATCCAAAGAAGCTCTCAAAGTCAGGGGTTTTTATAGGGAGATATGTGGCCACAGGCTAGTCCGCACTTTGGGAAAACAATGAGTTTCGGGCTGGAGACAAAGCCTCCGAAACGTCAGAATTTAGCATGATTAAGTTAGGTCCGAATTGACAATAGAGTAGACAGTATGCAAACGCGGAGTGCTTGACAGATGAGTATTCGTCTAATCAAGCTTCCTGCTCGGGACAGGGAGTTCTTTGTAAGTAGCGTGCATACATAATAGGGTACTTACCTTGAGGTCTCCTGAAGCGGCAGGATGGCTATTTCTGGTCTGCCTGTATTGTGTGGAATATTACAGCGATTAGTGCCCGTCCCTGTCTGCGAGCTTGTCCGGGGAACCTCGCAGCACTTGGAGAGGAATGGGTGAGGAAGGCCAGATTATTGATATCTAATGTCCCCCAAGTGCGACTTAGAAACTGCAGTAACACTAGCCTTATTTAAAAATGAACAGAAGCAGGAGAACAGATGAGCTGGTATCCAAACCTGAAAAATATTCTAGTACAAACAAAGAATTTATTTCTATTATCTCAGTCTTCATGTATCACATTACCTTAGATTTTATCTTTCATCTCTCCCTCCAAAAACAACTACAACAATAGTTTGTGAACGTCTCACAATGACTTCACCCAATGACCACACACAATGTAAAGAACACAGGACATAATATGGACCCTGAAACAACCCTACAACTCAACACCATTTGGCTGAACAACAGATGCATCTCCACTACTTTTCAAAACTGACATTGTGGCCAGGAGCAGGTTGAAATTGATCCACTGGCCCTATGATGCATTTTTGCACTACCCTGTTATAGTGCTATGATTCCACTTTCAACATCCTGTGGAATCCTGGAGTTTGCAGTTTAGTGAGGGGCCTTTAGAATTCTCAGCTAGAGAGCTCTTGGGCCTCAGTAAACTACAAATCCCAGAATTCCACAGGATGTTGAAAGTGGAATAGTATGTTACCATAGTTTCTGGTCCGGTCTTGTGGTATATCAGATATCATTTGATATCAAAAATTTTCCTTCACTACCCATTCTTCTCCACGTGCTTGCGAGGCCCCCAGACAAGCACGCACACAGGCACAGCTGAAAATAGCTGAAGCATTCAAAACAGATCCAGGCAGGCCAGTAATAGCCAGACTGCCACTTTAGGAGACCTCCAGGCAAGTACTCTTTAAGATCACATTATGTATGCACGCTGTTTACAAAAGACTCCCTGCCCCAAGCAGGCAGTTTGACAAGCCGAATACTCAACTGTTAAGCACTCCATATTTGCATACTGTCTATCTATTGACAACTCTGTCATAACTCAATCATGCTAAATTCTTACCTTTTGGAGGCTTTGTCTCCAGCCCAAAACCCATTGTATTCCCCAAGAACGGACTAGCCTACAGGCACATTTTCCCCTATAAGACCCCCTGATTTTGAGCACTTCTTCAGATCACTCTGACTTCCATCCCATCTTGCTGTTGCTCCATTCGACAAGCCTTCCCCTCAGCTCCATGTGCTGAGAATCTCCACTTTTACAGACTTTTCTTCAGACTACCCGGACTTCAAGACAGGCATAGTATTTCCCATGCAAAAACCCCTCTTAAACCCCTCTATCCAACTACTACCTTTCTTTCAATAGATCTGTGTGAGTGTGTTTGCATACACGTGTTTGACTGTGTTTTTCATCAATAAATAAAACAATTATTATTTACTTCTGTTTGCTCATTGCCCCGGCCTGACCCCGTAGACATTGTGTTTAAGATCTCGCTAGGTTGCCCTGACTCTTGTATTGCTTAGGTTGTGCTCTGCTAATTCCCATTCCCCATTGTGAGCACATTGAGGTGTCCCTCCTGGAACCCCAGAAATCAGGGTAACAAATAGCACTATAACAGTGTAATGCAGAAATGGCCAGAGTTACAGAGCTGATCCAGCAAGACAACTTTAATTGATATCAAAATTGACTAGGGAGAGGGACATTACAGTTTGCCTTGCTTTGGCTTTCTGAATAGAGACTTAATGCACACCAATTGGCAGGAGAAACTCTTTGTACCATTTGACACTGTTAATAGTTCCAGATCATATTTCTGTTTAAACAGACATTTAACAGAGTATCTCAGATCAACTTTTTGCAACCCTGGATTACAAGCTTTTTTCTTTTCTTCTCTTTTCCTTTTTTTTTCCCTTTCCTTTTCTTTCCTTTTCTTTTCTTTTCTTTTCTTTTCTTTTCTCCTCCTCCTTCTTCTTTTGGCATTAACATCTTTCATTTTGACATTTACACTTAGTGTAACTTTCCTGCCAATTTCCTTAAAAACAATGTGCTTATCTTTGCAATGTAGACACAACAATCAGTGGTTGTGGAGAGGGAAACCACATTGAAATAACAATAAATAGAACTTATTGTAGTGTTTGGTTTGTTTCACAGCACTTATTGCAACACTTTGGAAGATCAATGGACCATATTACTCCCCTAGGAGACCTTGGAGTGCTGTGCCCCCCTCTGCTGCATCCACTCCTTCCAAAGGAAAAAAAAATATTTATGCCCCAAATGCCCTCTATGGAGCAAGGGGGCATTTTCACCATATTTTGTGGCCTTCCTAGGCCATTTTAGGCCCAGGAGAGGGCTTTTATTTAACAATGGGAACTGAGTGGAAGTTATTTCCTGTTCACTCCCTGTTCCAAAAAAAAAGAGACCTTTCTTAGGTATAAATTGATCCAAAGTCAGCCCAAAACAAGTCAGAAATGTCCCTCCACAACCCCTAGAGAGCATTTTGTGGCAAAATATGCAAAAGAAAAAGAAAAAGAAATACCTGTGGGGGCCGCAGAAGGCTTCCAAGCATGGTGGAGAAGTCTTCCACACCCCCTAGAAGACTTTGGGAGGCATTTTGGGGAAAAAATGTTGAACCCCTGGAAGGCTGAGGAGGCACAAAAATGGCTCTGGAGGGCTGCATGTAGTCTGTGGGCTGCATTTTGTCCACCCCTGCCCTAAAATAAGCACTTCATTATTGATGACTGTGTTACCTTAATTCATTACTTCGGCTGTCTGGATGCTTATGGGTCAGTACTCATAGAAGAGTTCACTGCTACTGTATTGGAGACTGACAGCATCTTGGTAAACAGTGAAGATGAGTGGTGATGCTGGTCTCAGTGCTGTTGCACATTCCATGTGTAAATTGTTTAGTTCTCTTGAACTGTGAGGAAGAAGTGAACATACTCTATTCACACACCCCACTTGCAAAGGTTGTATTATTCACGTTCCAAAGAAGGATGCTATGCTATGGATGGACAATGTCACCTACTGTCCCAGGACAAATTAGAACTTAAAAAGTAGAGATATGAGAGTGGTTACGTTGACCTTGGCTTTGAAGCTTTGTCTATTTTTTGTTCTTGACCTTTATTATGTGAATCATCTGGAGAGCTTCAGATATTGGTGACACCCAAAATGTAGGTGTCCACAAGGGCCACCCTGCAATGTCAAATACCTTCTTGCAAAAGTGAGGAATGAATTAGCTCAAAATCAAGATGATAAGGGGGGAGGACAACTTAGCGAGAACTTTCTACCAATGTTTATGAGCTCACATAGAATAAGAACCAGCCAGAGATTCTAAAGAAAACTAAAAATGTGTTTTATTGAGGGGAATTCACTCAGGCGTGCACACATGATACACGCAGACACACATTCACACAAGAGCTGACTGAAGGATAAACGGAGGAAAAATTATGGGTAGAGAGGCTGAGGGTTTGGGGTTATAATTAGCATTCTAGAAGAGTACTGAAGAATCAGCAATGTGGTTTGGCTTAGGTAGAACCTAAGGACAGTTCTTGTTCAGGAGCCAGATGGACAGAGTGATGGGTAGACCTTCGAGAGACTGTACTGGGCATCCTGGAATTAGGGATATTTGTACCCCAAAAATAGCCTGTGGCAGTGGAAAATATGTGTAGTTCCAGGTGTGGAATAATGGGAGTTGCAGTACAGACGATGGGGTCTAGATGTTGCTCATGGTTTCAGTGCTTAGATAACAAAGAGATAATGACTGTTGTAATAACTCTGTATTGTGGTTGGGACAGGACAATGGGGAAAACATCCAAGTGTACCGGAACAGGAATGAAGCAATCAGTGTTCTGCTGGGAAACATCTCGCTTCTGACCATTGTATTCACAGAAGAGATTCTGACTTCTGCTTAAGACTATTATTCTCTTGAAACAGCAGTGATTTACCTGATAAATCATGGGCCCTTTTTCACACAGCATTTTCCATGCAAAAGGGCACCTGGAGCATCGTGCAATTGTGAGGAGCGATCTGCACAACGCACTCACAATCGCGCCGCACTCCAGAGGCCAGCAGGCGCTGATTGTGCACCTTTTCATTTTTGGCTAGAAGCCGAAAATGGTGCACAATCGCGCATTGCTCCTGGGTCCCACATGCACTTACCTGGCGTGCGGAGCCTCTGGCGCTGCATCGGTCATGCTTCCTGCCCCAGTGCAGCCTGGGAAGGTCCCAGTCTGCACTGTGGAAGGAAGAGGTGGGGCTCTTGCCTGAGCAGGCACCTTGTGCGGAGCTGAAGCAGCAGGGACGTGAGAGTCTCCCACCGGTGGCTGCTCAAGCAATCCCCGCACCCAAGCACCAGAAAAAGGTACGGTGCAGAAAGGGCCATAGAATCATAGAGTTGGAAGAGACCACAGGGGCCATCCATTTCAACCTCCTGCTATGCAGGAACACACATCAAAGCATTCCCAACAGATGGCCATCCAGCCTCTGCTTAAAAACCTCCAAAGAAGGAGACTCCACCACACTCTGAGGCAGCATATTCCACTGCTGTACAGCTCTGAACTTCAGGAAGTTCTTCCTGAGGTTCAAATGGAATCTCCTTTCCTGCAGCTTGAATCCATTGCTCCTTGTCCTAGTCTTTGGAGCAGCTGCAAAAAAGCCTGCTTCCTCCTCGACATGACATCCCTTCAAATATTTAAACACGGTTATCATGTCCCCTCTTAACTTTCTCTTCTGCAGAGTAAACATACCCAGTTCCCTAAGCCATTCCTCATAGGGCATGGCTTCCAGACCCTTCACCAATTTGGTTAACCACCTTTAGACACGCTCCAGCTTGTTGATATCCTCCTTGAATTGAGGTGCCCAGAACTGGACACAGTATTCCAAACGAGGCCTAACCAAAGCAGAATAGAGTTCTACCATTACCTCCCTTGGTCTAGACACCATACCCCTATTGATGCAACCAATAATTGTGTTGGCTTTCTTGGCTGCTGCATCACACTGCTGACTCATGTTCAGTTTGTGATCTACCAAGACTCCTAGATCCCTTTCACATGTACTGCTATCCAGCCACCTGTCCCCCATCCTATATTTATGCATTCCATTTTTTCTGCCTAAGTATAGGACCTTATGTTTCTCTCTGTGAAAATTCATTTTTTTAGCTTTGGCCCAGCTCTCCAATCTGTCAATGTCATTTTGAATTTTGATCTTGTCCTCTGGGCAACCCCTCCCACCCAGAGGGAGTTTTAGACTGACTTGCTTGCAACCTTATGTTTATAGTTGGAGTCCTTCCTCTTTCTGGCTTGACCTCCCAGTCACCTTCAGGTTTGATTTGATATCAGAGCCAATTCAGGTAGTTGCCAACTAAATACATTGCTAATTAGATATGGTGCCCATCCAAATCATACCATTACTGGTAGCCAGATGTGGATCCTAACAGTGGTACAGAAATGGTTATACATGCATACAAAAAGAGCTCAAATGCTTAGTTCCTGTGCCACGGGCACAACCCATGACTTGCTGCAGGTTAAGCCCCCACCTAATCAGGGAATGGCAGTCTCCATTGGGAACCAAGGATCTTCCTACAAAAATCTGCTATAATGTAATGTAATTAAATTAGAGCTTGGAAAAGGTTTGTTGTTTGTTTTTGCTTTTTTGTTTTTGTTTTTTTGTTTTTTGAGTATAAGAATCCCCCAGTCCGTGTGGCGTCTCTGGTCAAAGTCCATACCGGCTAGCGGATTCTGGGAACTGTAGTCCAAAAAGTAACACTGCAAAGTTCCGAATGACATTTTCTCCTTTGCCAGTTATATTTACAGCAAGGACATTCTGTTTCCAGGAGCCTACATAGGAGGAATGCTACTTTTCTGACCTGTGCCATTTTCACTTTTCTGTCTATGAAAAATGTAGGAAGTACAGTTTACAAGGAATTTTTTTAAAAAAGTGACTTGTTTTGCCATGTACGAGGACCCAAGAGAAGCTTCCTGCTAATTCTTATCACGAAGGGTAGAAAATGAGTGGTCCTTCTGATGTTATTGGACTGCAGCTCCTAGAGGCCACAGCCAGGCAACAACAAGAGATTATTGGAATTGCAGTCTAGCAACATCTGGAGTTCTATATGTTCCCCAACCCTGCCTTACATAAAAGAGGATCAAAATGTGAGATGGTGGTACAATCTATTTTCAGTTAATATTTCCATAAGAGCAATAGCTTGTAAACTGTGTATTAAACTGAAATGGACTTCGGAAGCTGTCCATGTCAAGCCAGTGAAGCTACCTGAATGCTTTTTTATTACAGTAGCAAAGGCAGATGCTTCACTAGATTAGCTCTTAATTTGAATGTCTTGTGTGACCAATAAAAATATTATATTAGAGATATTGTAGCCAATAAAGATATATGAAAGAGGAGATTTTCCATCATTACGTACCTGAAGTTTAATAAGCTTTGGTCTCTGGGATGCCCTCCTCTCCTCTTTCCCTGAGCTTGTTTGTTTGTTTCCTGTATTTCTGTTGCTCCATTCTCCAACTCTCAGAGATCCCAGCTGACCAGGGCAGCATGATGGATGGACAGACAAGTCTACCATAGGTCATTTCCACACTAGACAGTTATAGTGCTATTATTCCACTTTCAATATCCTGTGGAATCCTGGGGTTTGCAGTTTAGGGAGGGGCATTTAGAATTTTCAGCCAGAGAGCTCTTGGGCTTCAGTAAACTACAAACCCCAGAATTCCACAGGATGTTGAAATTGGAATAATAGCACTATAACAGTCTAGTGTGGAAATGGTCTAACTCAGAGGTTGGAGATGCTCCATCTTTGGAAGTCTTTAAACAGAGGTTTGATTAGCATCTTTCAGGAATGCTTTACTTGTGTATTCCTACATGGCAGGGGATTGAACTAGACGGCCCTTGTGGTCTCTTCCAACCCTCAGATTTTATGATTTCCTAAAGATTCTTCTGTAAAAGTATATTTTGATGAAGATTTAATTCCCTAAGCACTGGGTTGTACTGGGTTGAACTTTATTTCCTTTCTAAGAAGCAGCAAAGGAGCAGGGGTTGAAGTGTCATGTTTCCTGAGAAAGGTTCCTCAATACTGTGCTCACTATAAATAACCTCAGGAGGAAAAACTTGAACACAACAGCATGATGGTTCAAGATGCTGTTGCTTACAAGTGGCAGGAAGACACAAACCAAGTATATATGGAGGAAACTGGCACAACCGTGGCACTGGGAACAAGAGGTAATTATTTGATACAGATGCAGGTTGGAGTTAACGGTGAAGGCAAATGTATGGTTGTTGTTGTTTTTTAACAGTAGGGGTGATCTGCATTAAATCCAGATATCCCCTTTCCCTTTATAGTTGAACTCTTAAAATCAATAGTTCATGTGGCAGTTAAAGAGAGAGAGACAGAGACTGAGAGAGAGAAGTCTGTCCATGCCGTAGTTCATAAGCCCTTACTTTCTTTACATTGGTTGACAATCTGTTCTGTGGGCAGATTGTTCTCACAACAGCTTCTCCTCAGCTCCTGTCAGGGAATTCCACCTCTATGTGCATGCATTTTGCCATTTTCTTTACGAATATGGTTCTTCCACTCTGCTACTCCCTTCTTTTCTGCAATATAAATCACTATTGTTTCCCATTAAATGCCTGCATTTCTCAGGAACTAGTCTTTTCTCTCTCAATGTACTTTCCTCTTTTATCAATATGCAGGACTTGTGACTTTCTTCCAGACTCTTTAGCAGATGAACTACTGCCAACATATTCTTGCAGACAGGTTCCCCAGCATTTGGCTCTTTTCTCTGCCTGTATAGGTCAGATTGCTTACTTGGAGTAGTGATCCACAAGGATCAGCTGTGATGAAGTTGTGGGGTGTGTGCAGCTATCTTGAGTGACAGAGCAGTCTAGCAACAGGTTGCCATGTGACCAGAATAGCTCTTCAGGAGAGAAACTGAGCCCATAGTGTGAAGGAAGGGCTGGTGTATGAGACAAAAAATGCATAAGGGCAAGCACAAATTGCCTTATGAGAGTTTAAAAATATAAGGAAACTGATTAAAAGTACTCTGAAGAACTGTATTAGTTTCGACCTACATCCGAACACCAGTAGTTTGTTCTGTATAGTATTTTAATAAATATTACAGTGTATTTTTATAAATACTTACTTGGCTGAATGATATACACTATTTAGCGACACACAGAAAGCATGCTATCATAGAATCATAAAAGGGTTCTAAATAACCATTGAAAGGCCTCACCCTTTACTGAAAGGTGGTGCTATAAGGGGGAAGGCAGAGTTGTGTGTGAAGATTAGTGGCATGCCCCTGTTACTTTTAAGCTGTATGACTATAATGGATGTGCTATGGCCATCCATAATTGAGCAAGAGTTAAGATGATGTTCCTGGTCATCTTACAACTGCAAGGTTACTGATAGCTGCAGTGTGTCATCACTCTTCTTAAAAGTAACTTTCCACACTCTGCAAATTATATGCACATTAAGCTTCTCCTCTTGTCTTGTACTAAACAAGGTAATTCAGAAGACACCGGCCATTTTCTAGGATCAGAACTGTCAGGAAAAGGTTGGACATAACCTATGGTCCAGGAAAATACTTGTGATGTACATTGTTAATTGCAGCTGTGAAAAGACAATGATTGACATGTAATACTAGCTGTGTCATGCTGATGAGCAATCAGGGGAGAAGGTTGCATCAGACATGGGAAGAATGCAAAAGTTGGCCAGGATTGCATCAGCTAGATGTGTATAAATGTAGCTGGGTCCTAGCCAACAGTGCACACAGTGCCTGAATGTGTATGCCGGAGGCTCTGCCAGAAAGAGCAAGCTGAGGAATGCTAGAACGCCTTCTGGAGATTCTTGTAAATATGTATATATTGTAACTCAAGAATAAATTGCCTCCTTGATGGAAGATAACAAGTGGCGTGGGAGAGTTTTTCTGGCTTCAGTGCATTGCTGCTAATACTAAACTCTGCTGGGCACGCTCCAAGCTGTGCAAGCACTCTGCTATTTGGACTTTTTGCACACTTGACTCTGGTACAGCTTTTTGGAAAGAGCTCAGTGGTCAGAAGAGAAGTGCTATCGCAATTTTTGCATAACTCCCAGCATCCCCAACCCTCCCAGACAAGAACTTCTGTTTATTCAAAGTTCCTTGTGTTACCCTGAAAATTGGGGGTCCCATGAGGGGTGCCTGGCTTTGCCAATTAAAACACTGAAGGTGGGGAAATTAAACTCAGAGCACTGGTTTTGCTAATGAGAGGCAGGGTAACGTAGCAAGATCTTTCACCCTACGTATACAGCGGTGGGTCAGAGAGTAGCTAGACAAGGTTTTACAAATAATAACAATTTTTTATTAGGAACAAAACACAGAAGACAAACATGAACTAACTAACTTGGAAGAGAAAAAGAGTTGCAAGGGAAGGCAATACGACCTGTTCTGTAGTCCTAGGGAGAAGTTGGAGATTCGGGGGGAAAAGCTCAGCGTGGGGCGCTGAGGGGAGTCCTTTAGACACACCAGCGGCAGGGCAGGATGGCAGTCAAAGGTGATCCAAGGATCGGTCAAAACTGAAGGGTTTTTATAGGGAAGTTCATGCCTTTCGGCTATGGCAGTCCCAGGGAGAACAAAGGGGTTTTGGTGCTGGACAAGGAATTCGGAAAGATCAATTGTAACATGATGGGATTTCTGTGTAAAGACAATACCTTTGGGCGAGACCTTAATGGCCCAACATAAAAGAGCAACTTGACTGAACGCCATGTGGCTATTGTGGAGTTTGCGGCGGGAAGTTCCCTAAAGCTTCGGGCGAAGTTTGAGTTGCTGGTTTCAATGGAAAATGGAATGCAAACCATTAACGGCCGCACTCCATCCCTGCTTGTCCGGAGAACTTGCAAACATGTGAGATGAGGTCACTGCAAGCCAATCCAGCTAAGGCCAAATTAAATGATATCAAAAGGATATCTGGGGGTCCTCACCAAGGGTGCCATAGCAGAAATAACACTTGGATGTGGGAGAAGTAACAGAGCAGCCCTATAGACCTGCTGCAGTTTACCACTACCAAAATCCATGATAAGACTAGAAAAGGAAAAGGAAATTGTTGGTCTCGTTGTTGTTTTAGCTGCTGCTGTTGTGTGCCTTCAAGCTGTTTCTAACTTATGAGGACCCTAAAGAAACCCTATCATGGAGTTTTCTTATAAGATTTTTTCAGAAGGGGTTTGCCCTTGCCCTCTGAGGCTGAGAAAGTATGTTTTGCCCCAGGTCATCCAATGGGTTTCCATGACCAAACAAAGATTCTAATCCTGGTCTCTAGAGTAGTTATCCAATGCTCTAAGCACTAGACCATACTGGCTCTGATTTCCACATTGGAGTGGAAGTAACTCTGAACTATTCTTTAGTTCAGGACTGGGAATCATGCAGCCCTCCAGATGTTGTCAGATTACAACCCTCAACATTCCTCACCATTGACTAAGCTAGTCAGGGCTGACGGAAGTGGAAATCCAGTAACATTTGGAGGGACATCAGATCCTGAGGTCCCTTTTGGCTTGTACAAGCCCCAGGGCCAGAGTTTGCCTTTAGAGCTCACTGTGATGCTTTTCATTCCATTCATTTATATCTGGTTCCTCTGAATACATTTTTTCTGCCCTTCTTGAACTGGAACCAAACTAGAAGAAAATTTCAGGAGGCTCATATGTTGTTGTTGTGTGCCATCAAGTCATTTTTGATTTATGAAAACCCTAAGGTGAACTGTTCATGGGCTTTTCTTGGCAAGATTTGGTCATTGGTTTCTTCTGAGGCTGAGAAAATGTGACCTGCCTGAGGTCACCCAGTCACTTTGCATGCCAGGTTGTTTTCTTCACTTCCCCAGCAGCTTGTCCACATTAGTGCTTCTCACCAACTGAAACTGATCCAGTATAATCCTATTCAAAGAGTCACTGAACACCCCGTTGTCAACTTCTGCTTACAAGAATAGCACCTAAGTTGACTCTTATTCAAGAGATTTTATTTGTGAAGTTATCATTAAAAGCATCACAGTGAACTACTGAAGGCTCTAAAATAGGATTCAGTGGGGAGGGTGCCTGTGTTAAACCTCTCACCTCTCTGAATAGTTCAGCTGGTCCTGAATTCACAGATACAATACGTGCAAAGAAGACTTTCTTCATTGCATGTATTGCCAGCTTATAGGAACAAAGATGTTCTCTGTACCATGTCTTGTCAGATATAAGTTGAGTTTTCTGCGTCTGCACTCCAGTCATCATCCTTCTTGTTTCAGCCCAAGGAGTCTGATTGGTAAGGGGCCTCAGATGATGTGGATGTGACATTCTACAAATCATACTCTAATGAAAAACTGTTGCATTTAACTAGGTAAATTGTGATCCATTGTCAGTTACTTCCTTAAGATAGTTCAAGAGGTCTTGGAGGGAAGTAAGATTTTATTTTTATTTTGCCCTCAGTTGCTGCAGTATAACTCAGTATTGCAAACTTCCAAAAAAAAAAGGAAGATATTTGTTTACCAGATACATTCATTCCACTTCTACTAAAACAATCAATTCTTTCCTTTGACTATGGTCTCAATCCTTCTTTCCTGACTAATATAAGTAATTTCTACTTTTTCATAACTTTCAAAAATATTAACGCTCCCTTCTATGTTTTCACAAATTCTGAACCAAAATTAAAGTGGGACATCTTTTGTTTGTGAATATTATCATCTCTCCTATGGGTTGTATTTCTGAACCAGGAGATACTACTTTTGGCGCCATCATTGTCCAGTCATATAATCATATTTAAACAGAAGCTAAAAGTGAGGGCTGGCTGTGAGTAAAATCTTGCTTTTTAAAAATTTCTCTGGCCAATTTATCCAGTGAAAGAGGTATGCGATCTACATGTACCATGCTGGCTTGGAAAAATGATGAGCTGCTACTTATGTTGTCTCCAAAGTGGCAGCTAATCTAAAGCAATCATAAGTATTATTCCTATGATGACTTTACAGTGTTAATTTGCCTTCAAAGCAGCACTGTTGGAGATAATTCCTGATAAAATTCAACCTCCTCTCTCTTTTCTCTTTTGAAAGGTGTATACCAACCAGAATGGAAATGGAAACCCTTGTTCCTGCTTCTGGCACTCTCTTACCTGCTGATTGCCATATTGTGTGGGGTTGTGACATCCAATGGTAATCAAATTACTGCCAGATCTGACTTGCTTCACCAGTTTCAAGGCAGCACAGTGTGTGTGTGTGGGGGGGGGTATAAAACACATTCTCTTGTTTACAGGCCAAGTGAGGGAAACTGAAAAAAAAGTGGTTGAAATTACTGAGCAAATCTTTCTGAGCTACAACTCAAATTCATTTATACCAGAGCTAGCAGAACATGATGACCACTGGGAGGACAGGTGACACAGATGCCTGGGGGACAGGATGTTGTGCAGAATTCCTTCAGTGACTGTGTGGAAGGTTCACAATGAGAAACTCTACCTGCTTCTAGAACTACGTAGACGCTTTCCCCTCATCTGAGAAATGTCCATCAGATAATAGTGAATTCTTCATGTATACGTGTTTACATACAGGTCGTATACCCTCTCTAAACTGCAAACCCCAGGATTCCATAGGATGTTGAAAGTGGAATAATAGCGTTATAACAGTCTAGAGCAGAAATGACCTCTGTCTTTGTTATTTAGAGAAAAGAGGATATTGGATGGTCATTAAAAAAGACTCTTCTCAGAAACTTGCATTCCCTTCAGGAGCTTAAATCTGGAGCACGTGGATTAAAACCATAATGGAGAATGTCTCAGTATATCACAGCAAGTTCAGAGTGTTTTTGCTCTGATTCACTTGTGATCTGACTGCCCATGGTACTCATCAGCAATGTGGTATCCAGGCCAAATGGCGCTACAGTTCTGATGGAACTGAATATAGCCACATTGTTGAATTAAATGCCCCAAAACATTCCTGGCACCTCATGTCCAGTGTAAACTGGTAGCACGCATGTCAGTGGGGCAATGAATCCAGTCCAAGCCTCAATCCTGACCTTAAAGAAGTCATCCAAGGTGTTCGCCTCAATCCCCAAAAATAGGTCCAGAATCTTTGACTGCCTCATTAAAGTTCAGTCCAAAACCTGGAACACATTAATCACCCTACTGACCTGCAAGCCACCAGCTACCATTGGCATTGTTTGAAGTTAGTCAAAACAGAAAGAAGAAGGGGTCTCTTCTGAATATTTCTATGCCTTTTTTAACCTGGTAATATTTGTGTATTGTACCTCTTGAACATTTTAGGATCAAGGCTTTCTTCAGAAGTGAACAAGTTGCATGAGCAGCTTCCATTAAAGGAACAATGTAAGTCTCTCTCCCCCTCCCCCTTCCCACCACCCCAATATTTCCTTTGGCTTATAGACTCAAATACCCAAGGAAAAGAACAGCACAAAATCTGAGATGGATCTCAACTAAAGCTCACCCATCAGAACCTCTTTTAAGGAGCATCAGCTCCTGTATTCCACTGTTCCCTTTTTTGTATTCAGAAAGTATATTTTCCTCATCAATAGCTGCACATTCCAGGCAAATTTGCACCTCAGCACATGAGTCTTAAGAGACTAGTTTCAGCTGAACTAAAGGGGCTTAAAACTGTGCTATTTTATACCTACACATATGTTATAATTCTGCACAGGTCCAATAGTAGTGGGGCTGAGTTTTAAAAAAATAGCTGCCTGCTTGTTTACTTTTAATAATAACAACAATAATAAAATTTATTTATATCCCGCCTTTTAAAAAGACAAGTTGATATCCTTTATGGTTGCAAAGATATGCTTCAAATGAAGCATGTAAACTAGGAGTGAGAAACTTAGGGCCTTTCTGCGCTACACTGTTATAGTGGTATTATTCCACTTTCAACATCTTCTGGAATCCTAGGGCTTGCAGTTTAGGGAGGGGCATTTAGAAGTCTCAGCCAGAGAGCTCTTGGGCCTCAGTGAACTACAAACCTCAGCACTCCACAGGATGTTGAAACTGGAATAATAGCACTGTAACAGTATAATGCAGAAATGGTCCTAGTCTTTCCAAAAAGCTGGGGGTGGAGGAATCTTATGGCCTTCCAGATGCTGATGGACTTCTACTCCCAGTGTTCATCACCACTGGCTGCATTTCCTAGGGCTGCTGGGAAATCTACCCAATCCGATCTAGCAAATGCAAAAGAAATTATGGGGCGTGGGGAATAAGATTACATCCTGCATAACGTCTATTTCTTACAGCATGGATTGAAAGAATTTACAAACTTTCAGACAAGGAATGGAGATACTCTATAGATCAGTGCTAGAACACATGCTTCATATGCTCACAGTCTGTAGTATCTCCTGTTAAAAAGACAGTAGCTGGAATTCATAACTGCAGTTACGAATGCATAACCTAGATTGATTCATATCCTCAGTCCCTACATATACAGTAGAATAGGTAATGTGCAGATAAGATTTACCAGGAGCATCAGCTGCTGCAAGCAATGCAGATGTGATTTCCTGTTCTTCTTGTTGAATAAGATGCAGCAGATTGATGTTTCTACCCTTCTCCAGCCAGCAGTCTTCAGTATGAGGAGGAACTGCAACAGGTATGCTGCTTCTGATTATTGCATTAGAGATCATTGCCAGGAGGGGTGAAAATGTAAGTCTACTGCACCCCAATTGACAGGAGAATGGTCCCTTATTGCTCACAGCAGCTGATGCACAGTAAGTCAGGACTGGGGAGCAGGTGAGCTAGGAGATGCTACTAAGTTAAATATACTTAAGTAGCATTAAGTATACTTAATATAGGCCCTTTGTGCAGCACCCTCCCATCCCGTAAAGGGGACAGGAGAAGGATGGGACCACAATGGGGCTTCTTCATGATGTTGTCATAGTCCCGTCCTTCTCTCATCCCTGGGCAGCGTGATCGCAGATTAAATCATTGATAGGTTTTCCCCATCAATGACACGTGATTGCTCCATCATCCCAGTCTTAGCTGTCTGTGGAAGCCACAGAAGTGAATGTGCAAGTGTAATGGCTGCGCTCCCCCCCCAGTGCAGCCTGGGAAAGTACCCAGCTGCATTGCGGAAGGAAGAGACATGGGCATCGGGCTTCTTTCCATAGTGAGCCAGCTGGTGCAGAGAGAAGTGCTCCTGCAGAGGTAGAGTGTGGAAAGGGCCTTAATAAAGACTATTTAACTTAAGTGGCTTATGTAGAAGCTTGGTCAGCACCTTTGCTAGGATAGACTGGGTCCAGTATGGATGGAGAAAACTGCTGCAAGGAAGTGCTTCACAAAGCATGGTTTAAGAGAGTATTATTCCTCTACTGTTCATCCTCTCAACAACAGTCATGATGCTCAGGCATTTACCCATTCAAGACTGCTACATTATCCATTACAACAAGGGTGATGATCAAGCACCCCTCTAGATGTTGTTGTACTGCAATCCTAGCTAGCACAGCCAATGATAAGGAATTCTGGAAACTGCAGTTCAACATCCTCCAGAGGCCATGTGACTCCCACCCCTGGATTGCAACACTGCAGGCCTTTCTGGTAGAACCTAAGCATGCCTTTTTCATAACGTTTGGAATATACAGTACTCTTTTTCTCTGAAATTGCATAAATGTGAGTAAACAACAACAGCCAACAAGGGCCTCCCAGAAGCCAGACCAGCAGTAGAACTTCAGGGGTTTGCCTTTAATGGAAAAGATACAGGGGTTCTGTTCTGGATGTTTCCTTCTTTGCCAGTATTCCCATGTGGATCCAGAACCAGGGAGTGGGATTACTTCCATGGTGGATGTTACTTCTTCTCTGCTGAGAAGGTTGCTTGGGAAACAGCTAAGAGCCAATGTGAGGAAAAGAATTCAACCTTGGTGGTTGTCCACAATGAGGCTGAACAGGTAAAATATACTGTAATATAAGTGTATGGGGGGATAAATGTAAAAGCTCTTTAATGTAGTCTTAACACAGGGGTGGGACTCATATTGCCATCAAGATGCTGTTGGACTTCACTTCCAAGCAGCCCTACTTAGGAATGCTGGGAGTTGAAGTGTGCCTTCTTCACAGACAGTGTTGAGAAATGCTGAGAGGTACAATCCAACAACCTCTAGACAGTGGCAGAATTTGGAGTGTGTGGAGAGGGGGCAGAAGAGGGGGGCTACGGCATGGGGTGTGGCCACTGTGCATGGGGGTGTGGCCAGGGAACCCGTGGGCATGGCTATGGGCCAGGAAGCCCAAAAAACATTGCCACCCAGGGTGAACCACTTCCATTGCCCCCCCATCCCTACACAACTGCCTCTAGAGGGCTGTGTGATTTTCACCTTTGATTTAACAGATCTCCTCCACTTCCCTTATTTCAGCCATCATAGAGCATTTTTGTGCTACAGATTTTAGTTGGACGAACTGTCATTCCTCTTTGTAGAGATCTCTGAAAATTTCTGTGCTTTCTGGAGGGCTAGAGATCATGAGGATCAGAGAGCTCTCACTGACTTTCCAAATTATATTTCTCAGAATTGTCTATTGGAGGCCATGAAACTTACCTTGGTAAAAAGGAAATTTGGGTGTGGCATAGAGACTGCTGGTGAGATGCATAGCAGCAAGATAGCTATGATCTCAGGATCACTTCTTGTATGAAGTGCCAGTAACAGGAAACAGCATGCTCTGCACATACTGAATCAGCTCTTTCAGATCCTCAGAGAAAATTTTCAGAGCAGGCACAAAGTTAACTCAAAAGCTACCAACCTGTAATCTCTTCCCCTTTTAGAAAAGCCCAATGCAATGCTGCATTTGGTCTCCCCACTGGCTCTCTCTACTCAGTCACCTTCAGAAAGCCAAAAGCTTTGCTACAGATAGCCTTGTCTCTGGTGGGGGCCATATGCATTCAACTGTACTGCCAGGCTCAGAGGCATTTTTATTTATTTTTAATTATTTATTTCTCACAGCACACTAATTCAGTCCTCCTCCCAACACATAGATAAGTTTAAATCCTGTTGTAAGTCCTGACTAGAGTAGACCTATTGAATCAGTGGAATTTACCTATGTGTCTACTCATCATTCAACAGTTCATTGAGTGGGTTTACTCTAGTTGGGAATAACTAACAGGATGCCAACCATATACTATTTGTAAACCAAATGATTGCTATAATCTACAGCTGACATTGTCGAGCAGTTACAAATACTTAAGCTAGACTTAGACATGTTCATTATTTATGTTTACAATTGTTGCAATACTGGCATGATCACAAACCTACCTTGACAGCCAGTCACACCAAGTGATGGAGGTCTGTTGTCCTGGTAAGTGGGGCACAGCAGGACAATGTTTCCAGCCTCCCCCCACTCCCACTAATGAACTGCAACACAGCAATGGGAAGCAGGATCCTGGTTGCAATTCCTTGTCAGACTGGAGATTGCTGTTCAGAGTAGGCTGGAAATATTGTCCTTCTAGCTGACCTTAGAATAATAGAATCATAGAATTGTAGAGCAGGAAGAGACCACAAGGGCCACTGAGTCCAACCGTATTCTGCCATGCAGGAATACACCATCAAAGCATTCCTGACAGGTGGCCATCCAGCCTCTGTTTAAAAACCTCCAAAGAAGGAGACTCCACCACACTCCAAGGCAGTGCATTCCACTGTCAAATTCCTCTTATGGTCAGGAAGTTCTTCCTAATGTTTAGATGGAATCTCTTTTCCTGAAGTTTGAAGGATTGTTCTGTGTCCTAGTCTCTAGAGCAGCAGAAAACAGGCTTGATCCATCCTCCACATGGCATCCCTTCAGACATGAAAGCATAGCTATCATTTCATCTCTTAATCTTTTCTTTTCCAAGCCAAACATTCCCAGGTTCCTAAATCACTGCTCCTAGAGCATGATTTCCTGGACTTTTACCATTTTAGTCACCCCCTTCTGGACATATTTCAGCTTGTGAATATCCTTCCTGAACCGTGGTGCCCAGAACTGGTCAGAGTATTCCAAGTAGGATCTGACCAAAGCAGAATAATGGTACTATCACTTCTCTTGACCTAGACACTGTACACCTATTGATGCAATCCAGAATTGCATTGGCTTTTTTAGCTGCCACATCACATTGCTGACTCATGTTCAGCTTGTGGTCTACTAAGTCTCCTAGATCCTTTTCACATGTACTGTGACCAAACCAGGCATCTCCCATCTTTTATCTGTGCATTTCATTTTTTTCTGCCCAAGTGTACACTTATTACACTTATCCTTGTTGAAATTCACTTTGTTAGTTACAGCCCAGCTCTCTAATCTGCTAAGATCATTTTGAATTCTCATCCTCTCCTCTGAGGTGTTAACTACCCCTCCTAATTTGGTATCATTTGCAAATTTGATGAGAATGACCTCTATTCCCTCATCCAAATCTTTTATAAAGAGATTGAATAGCACTGGGCCCAGCACAGAACTTTGTTAAATAGCACTGGGCCCAATAGAGAACCCTGTGGAACCCCACTAGTCACTTCTCCCTACTGTGAAGAGGGGCTATTGGTGAGCACCCTTTGGTTGCTCAGTGTGGCTGCTGGCTTTTATGGTAGGCTTGGGGAACTAAGTCAGGAGACTATTTGTAGTTATGCATTCCTATGTCTGTGATCTCAGCCTACATTCATGAATGGAACTAGGATAGGGGACTAAGAAGTGGTAGTTTTTTAGATTAGTTGAGGTCAAGAAGATATCTCTATGTTTATGTGGATATGGGGACATGTGCCTGCATGTATGTAGTGGTGTCTGGTGGCTTCCCTCTCAATGCTCCAGGTTTTAATCCAAACTTTAAAAGTGATATCAAAAGTGCTGGATCCAACTCTCAAAATAAGTTTAGTACCTTAGAGAGCTCATTTAAAGTCTAGGCTAAAGCTGGAGCAGGTTTACCACTCCATTGACTTGGAAGTCACAGGTTGCTACTGTTGTTTGGGCAATATTAATGATCAAGGCCCAGCCAACCCACATTTTCCCCTCTCGTTGTTTTTGTTTTGTCTTACAGAATTTCCTTCAGTCCCAAACCAAAGGTGAACGCTACTGGATTGGACTCAGTGATTTGAAAGTCGAAGGGGAATGGCTATGGGTTGATGGTACCAATTACAGGACTGGTTTCAGGTAAGATGGCCTAGTGAAAAGGGTTGTTACCCAGCAAGCTGAACATAGTGAAGCTCCTAAGTCTTGTATCCTCCTGGTTTGGCTATCCAGGGGAGGGAGCAAACATATCAGGTGGCTGAGCCCCTGATCAGAAAAGTTTTAAATGTCCTGGTTGATGTCAAATCTGGTAACCCAGACTGAAGCAGAAACAGTGCTACCACACCAATATTTCCAACCAAGTTACAGTTTTGATGGTGAGAGGGAAATGAGTTACAAACAGCAATAAATTGAGATATAAAACTTTACTCCATCCTTCCCTCCCCCCTTCCCTAAGCAAAATACTGAACCATTTGAGAAGTAGGGTTCAGCACCCTGGATAGCTCATTTAAAATACAGATTAAAACCTGGAGTGCATCCACTGCCCCACAGACTTCAGAGCCACCATCCTCCACAGATTCTGGAGGCTTTTCACACTTACTGTATTGTTCTCTTTCACCCTAAGAGCCACATGCCCTTGTGGCTGACCTTACAGGTGCTGCAGCCATGTTGGGCCAAAATAAAAACTGAGTAGGACATCTCATGCTTTCTCTTTTATCCATATACATTTGTGCACATGCACGTCCATTCATGTACATCCACAAAACATCACTCTACTGCCTCTATATTGGCACAGTGAAAAAAATGTGCAATCACACTTAGAAGAACATTTTGGCCATTTTCTGCTGGTTCTGGAAGAGAGCAGGGAGAGGAGAGCCATCCCACTGTAGTGATATTTTCAGTGATGAAATGTTGATTCCACCGAGTTGTTATGGAAGAGTAGTCTCAGTAAGCCAGAAATAGATGAGAATCTGCTGTAAAGCAGGAGTGCCTTTCCCAAGCAAGCTTTAGGTATAGCCACATTGCACAGTTACAGGAGTCTGACACCACTTTAACCTCCATGACCCCTTCCTAGGATATTCTGGGATTTTTAATTTGGGGAGGATGTAGGTTTGTCTTCTAAAGAGTTCTAGTGCTATAGCTCATGTGAACGTGGGCAAAAGCTCCCTAGAAAAAATTCTAAATACCTCATGAAACTACAAATCCCAGGATCCTATAGGATGCAGCCACAGCAGCTAAAGTGATATCAAACTGTTATAATTATGTAGTGCAGATAGAGCAGGCAAGGGAGAAGTTCCTTGCACTTTAACATCACTGGGAACCTTAATGCTCAAAACTATTGAAAAAGATTCAGGGATTTTGGAGAAGGTAATCTTCCTTTTACTTGCCAGACTTCTCATGACTTTCTTCTGGAGATTTTGGCGCAGAAGAGAGGTTGTGTGTGTGTGTGTGTGTGTGTTTTGCATGACGTCTAAAATTTGCCTTTACTTGCATCTTCTGAGAATGTCAGCTCATTCTTTGAAACAAGGATGTGATGGAAGGAAGGCTTGGCCTCCTTCACACTTTAAAAGGCCAGCTTCCCTCTAACTTGCTGTGACATTTAGACCACAGGGGTTGTGGCTTATTTCTGAATAGATATGGATAGATCTCCATTATATGGTATCCATAGACATGGAGAAGTGATTGCTCCCCTGCCTACAACTGATAATGCAGCTTATACTGTGGAGGCCACATCCAAAAGACTCATCTTTGTACAACTTGCAGCCCTCCAGACATTGTTCAGCCGTGACTCCCAACCAGCGGAGCTAATGGTAACAAATGTTTGAAGTTTGAATGTTTGAAGGTGAAAGTGATGAAGACACAGTATGGCTGTCCAGAAGGGGAGAAAATGGCTTGAGTAATGGAGGAAGGTGTCTCCAGTATCAGTAGGGTGGTACATCCACTCTGATTTTAAATGAGCTTTCCAAGGTGCTGAGTCTGGATATAGAGTGCTGCACTTTGGACAACCCTTTAAAGTTCAAACTAAGCCAAAATGTATTCACCTCTCTACTGATGTGGAGAAAAATGATTCCTCTTGCCAAATATCTGACAGAATAATTTGACTGCCCCATTTAGGAATTGGAAAATAGGACAACCAACTGACTACCAAACAAATGAAGACTGTGCTGAGCTCAATGTTGTTGGGGAATGGAATGATGAGGACTGCAACAGAGAGAACTTCTATGTGTGTAAGAGACCTTTACCTTCCTGAAGGATCAAGAAATGAAAAAGAGAAATACTTCTGCATGGTTGGCCTGGTACAGAGGACAGCCCTCCAAGGATGGGTCCTGTCTCTAGATCCCATGGTCTTCTTCTTCAGTCCACTTTTCTCAGAGAGACTGTAATGCTATTATTAAAATAATCATGGTAACAGCAACAGGAGTAATCTTAGCTTAAAGTGATTCCATTTCTAAGCAGTGTAGTGGGATATAGCTAGCATGCTGTGGTGGTTTGGGCAAATCACTCTCTCTCAGCCTAAATGGAAGACAAGGGCAAATCCTCTTTGAATAAACTCTGCCGCCCCCCAAAAAAAAAAGAAAGAGAGAGAGAGAGAAAACATTATAGGTTCATATGTCAGAAATGACTTGAATGCCAAAAAAAAAAAAAAAAATGACTTGAATGCAACAACAACAATCTGCAAGGACAGAATACTGTTACTATGGCATACACCTCCACTCAATTATATGATATAATTGGCATCATTTAATTGGCATAATTTATAAATCATACACTGTTGTGGTTAAACAGCCATGCTGACCAAGAGGATTGGATGAACACATACAAAACTAGGTCAGATGGGACCTCTGGTCCGGTGTTAATGAGCTTGCAGTAATCCCCTTAATGACTCAACCTTTAGAAACAATAGCATGCGAAACTGCCTCAACATAGCAACTGATTGTCACCAACCTGTTTCTTCTTCACACCAAAATTCTCCTGTTTCCTCACCTGTCCAGCCATTAAGGAGCTATCACAATTCCCCTCAATCAGTTCTTTGTCACCCAGTGCTAAGACCATTATCCCATTCTTTACCCCATTGCTTGTTCTATCAGAGAGTCATTAACATGTTCCCCTTCAGGGCAGAAAAGGAATATTTCAACCCTGGGTCTGCACCAGACAATTTGTAGTACAGTAGTGAATAGTACAATACATAGGCCATCATTCTGCTGCTCCAATTTCCATTCTTGCCCTCGAGCCCTAGTATGAGCCACATCCTTTTGTTTCTTCCTTGCTGAATAGGTAAATATTGCCCACTTCACCCTAAACTTCTCGGTATCCAATTTTTCCTTCCTTTCCTTTGGTTAGCCTTCTGGAGTTGTGAGACTGTTTGAATCTGGCATGTGATTGTGATATTTCCCAATAAAATATACCCTTAAATCTCCAACTGGTGTCCCTGCATTAGTACTGGTGTACACAGGTGGAAAGATCATGCTATGTTATCCCCCCTTTCACAGACCTCCCTTTGAGCTAGTAATTTCTCAACTTTCCATGGAGGCAGTGGCATCACCCACCTTTTGGAGTAACAGTGCTGTCCCTTCCATTGTGAACCTAGCCATGCCTATGCATAAATAAATTCCACTGACTTTAATGGCATCTACTCCAGGTAAGCATTGTAGAAGCCTGCAGCCTACGTTAACATTTCTAAATTTGGGGTCAGCCTGAAACTGAGTTCACATAACCACCTTCTTAAATTTGTCAAATCAACATAAATTTATTTTTCAAGTCGATCTTAACCATGTAACAGGATAGTGCTTGGTTTCTATAATAAAGTAGAGGGAAAATGTACCAGTGGTTTTTCCCCATTGGGCAGTGTGCCCCCATCAGTGCTTTAATATGTCTTTACCATAGGATAACATGCAAAAGGACATGGATTACTTTCCTTTTTGAAATAGCAGCTGTGTCAAGGGTTTGGTATGTGTACAGTGTCAGGAATAGGCTTTCCAGCCTGAAAACAGGATACAGCTCCTGTATCTTTGATGGTGGGGAAAAATGGGAATTTCAGGAGGTACTGCTTATCATACAACTGAGGAAGGCTAGGAGACTGCATTAGCCCCTCAGTACACCATGGAGAGCTATTCCTCCTACTGCACTCACTCCTGAAAAAAATATTCACCCTCAAATGCCTCCCAATGCCCTGTAGAGGATATGGAGCGCATTTCCATTGTGCTATTGGGCTTTCTTGGCCCATTTTAGGCCCAAGAGAAGCCATTCTTTTAACAACAGGAAGTAAACAGAAATCACTTCCTCTCTGGTTCAAAAAAGCTCTCTCCTAGATCTAAATTGGCCCAGTGAGGCCCAATACGTGATAGAAATGTCCCCCACACCTCTTAGTGAGCATTTGGGGCAAAAAAGAAAAAAATGCAATATTTTTAAATCTCTGGGGGACAAGGGGGCTCCAAACATGGTGGAAAAGTCCATCACAAATTCTAGAGAGCATCTTGGAGAAAAGAAATGACTCCTGGGGAGCCCTAATGGCCAACAAAATGGCCCTGGAGGCAACATGTGACCCATGAGCAATTTTTTCCTCACCCTATCTAGTTAAGTCCCAGTGATTTAGTGTGTCTGCTATAAGCAGGATAAACATCCGAATTCAGGCCATAAAATGTATGCACAGAAGAAGTCCTATTGGCATGCAGGGTGAAGGTTACTGTGCCAGAAAGCAGATGTGGGCTGTGGGAACACAGATAGTAGACTCTGACTTTTGTGATCACCCAGATATTCCCCTCTGCTGAGTGACAGAACTGCCTGTACCATATAACTTCTTCTAGGCCTCCAAAATTAGGCTTATAACCTCAGATCTGTGGTGGACTGAAATGTCAGGGCAGTCAGCTTGTGTGCACACATTTTGATTCAGGCAGCAAAACCTCCACATATTTAAGAACACACAGGTTTAAGTCTTTCTTCACCTCTCAACATGTATCTGAGAGTGTTAGGGTTACCCACAAAAATATTAGGCCCACATAAACTATCCTGAGTAGTCTATACAATTTTGAGTAAGCTCTGAATCAGCCTGGAAAGGTGCCCAACTTTTGCCAAAGAGACTTCTCCTCCCTCAGGAAGAACACAGTCAAACCACTTCCTATATAAGCAAAAAGAAGAACCCTTTGTTGATAAAAGAAAGGGTTTTTATAAGTTTGGATGACAATGATCTCATAAAGTATACAGCACATGTAGAAGAATATTTGCTTTCCCATGACTAAAATTTTGATATGCAGTTGATAATGAAGTAACTTCTGGTTAACAATCAACAATGAACCCTGAATTACACATGTATTCACTCAGCAGTGAAGTATAAGAAATATTGTTACAGAGAGTACTGGGAACCAATGCTGAGAAACTAGGCATTGACTTTGCCAATTAATATCAGTATAATTTTAAGTAGGACAAGGGGGTGACAATAGGAACAACCTTTAAAATTAACCATAGTTCAAAATGGAGGCATTTGAGTTAAGGAGAAAGAAAGAGAGAGAGTTCCTTTGGCTTAGACATTTAAGGAGGCAATATCCTCTGTGAATTGAACTGTCCAGGATGCTGAATCTCTAGCAGCCCTGCAGAGCAGATGAGGGAAAAACTGAGAAAGCACTATCTATTTTGCCTGAACTCTTTTACTGTTTACAAGAGCAGTGCAGATGAACTCAAATCCATGAGCTTAGAAGGTTTCCTATACATTCACATGACTAGAAGAAGATTCCTGCCTCTTATTAAAATGTAGCCTCAAAGTAACCAGCTTGCTGCCCAGCCTGGTCTCCATCCACTTTAAGAGTTCATGTTGCATCAATTTTGTGGTACTGAATGTATAATCTCTCATTTTTCTCCAAATGTTTTGGACTGAAGCATCATCATGCAACAGAAAGCTCATTTACTTAAATGGAATGAAGCATCAATGTATTCTGTGGTTCATTTAAGCCGAGAGCATTCACTGTATTTTTGTAAACGTCTTCAGCTCTGTGATAATGCAGATGTGCTCCTCTGTTGATGACTTTGCAGCAAGGCCTGAAAAAAAAAACACCTTTTATATTTCCCTTTTCTTCATTTTTTTACACACACACACACACACACACACACATGCATGTTACTGCAGTTACAAGCCCGGATTTGTGGGATATTAGATATCACTTTGCTATCAATAATTTGGCTTTCTTCTACCGTCCCTCTCCACGTGTCTGCAAGGTCCCCCGGACAAGCTCGCAGACAGGCACAGCCACTAATCGCTGTAATATTCCAAACAATACAGGCTGGCCAGAAATAGCCATCTTGCCGCTTCAGGAGACCTCAAAGGCATGTACTCTATTATGTATGCACGCTACTTACAAAGAATTCCCTGCCCCAAACAGGCAGCTTGATTAGGAGAATCCTCATCTGTCAAGCACTCTGCGTTTGCATACTGTCTACTCCTTTGTCAATTCAGACTTAACTCAATCATGGTAAATTCTGACCTTTCGGAGGCTTTGTCTCCAGCCCAAAACTCATTGTTTTCCACAAGTACGGACTAGCCTATGGCCACATTTTTTCCCTATATAAACCCCTGACTTCGAGAGCTTCTTTGGATCGCTCCCGACTTCCATCCAGCCTTGCTTCCACTTTGCTTGGCGAGCCTTCCCCTCAGTCCCACTTACTGAGATATCTCCGAACTCAATCTTCAGACTACCCGGGCTTCAGGACAGGTGTAGTATCACCCAAACCAACAACTCCTCTAAAAATCCCTCTTTCCCACTCCAACCTTTATTTCTTTAGTTCTCTGTGTGAGTGTGTGTTGCATACACTGTTTGATTATATCCTTAATAAAACAACAATTATTATTCCAATCCTGTTTGCTCCTTGACTCAGCCTGACCCCATAGACATTGGGTAAAAGATCTCACTCCATTGCCCTGTCTCTCATTTTGCTAGCTTGTGCTCTTGGCTAATTCCCCCAACTTATATAATTGAGAGCGCATTTAGGTGTCCCTCCTGGGACCCCCAGAAAACAGAGTAACATGCACACAACTGATTTTAATTTATCTTCATCACATGATCTCATAGGAAAATATACATGGCAGTGTAGCCTCATAACATCATTCTGTTTTATATATGCTGTCCCACTTTTAAGTGATCCAGGAATCATTGTCCTCATTTTGAAAGGATCAGTTTTGCCTTCAATGACATCATCACATAGGTTTTCCTTCTAGATGGTCTCAGTGACATCATCACATAGGATCTCCTTCTATGTGCCCTTATTGACATCTTCACATAGGATCTCCTTCCAGGTGCCCTCAATGACATCATAGGATATCTTTCACCATGCACTCAGTGATATCATCACGAAGGGTCTCCTTCCAAGTGACTTCAATGACATCATCAATGACACCATTGTGCAAATGGGCCGGAATGCAACTGGCTAGTGATTTTATTAATCATTTATTTAGATATTTCTATATCATCTCCTGGCCCACAAAGGCTCCTGAAGCAATGAACAAATAAACACTATTAAAACAGACTTTATCCTCCCATTCTCTAGCTTCATTGCTGGATGAATAAAATGGGATGGGATGGGTTGGAGTTCTGTTCTCCACTGTCCTCTCTGGGTGGTGCTTTTTATTTATACACCCAGTCTGGGGACTTCTCCATCTCATCTCTCAGATCTTCCACTCTCCTTCAGAAACATCTCTTACACAAAAATCATCCCAGTAATCTCCTACAGTAGTTCTTCAGGAAAAAAGAGAGTTGTGCTGTAGGCATGTTGTAAGGGGCCACGCTTTATATGGTTATGTAAAGTGGACACAAATTCATCAGTTCACACATAGGCAAGTGCATTCTTCTCAGTCACTCACTTATTCTCACTCAACCAGTGCTGCTGCTGCTGCTGCTGTCGTGTGCCTTCAAGTCATTTCCGCCTTATGGCACCCCTAAGGTGAAACTACCATGGGATTTTCTGGAGCTGAGAGTGTGTGACATGCCCAAGGTCACCCCGTGGGTTTGCCTGGCTGAGAGGGGAATTGAATCCTGGCCTCCAAAGTCGTAGTCCAGTGCTCAAACTACTGCATCACACTGACTCTTACACTTGATCTGTACCTTGGATTAAATAGGATCTGACTGCTTGGGCACAACTACGGTATGAATGCACGTAGACAGAAGCCCCATGCAAGTGTTCTAAGTTGCACTTTTCAGTTGGAGACTAACAGACAGAATCTTTTAAAATTTCTGAATGCTCCAACATTAGAATGCTCCAACATTAGAATGCTCAAGCATTGCATGAGCCTGCCCAGGCCCTGAGATCTCCAGGAGAGACTCTCTTCAGTCCCACCACCGTCACCAGCATAGTTGGTGAGGATGCAAGATTGGACTTTCTTGGTGGCTGCCCCTAGGCTCTGGCACCCCCTTCCCATGGAGACCACAAGGGTCCCCTTCCTGCTGCCATTCCATCAGTAGGTAAAGACCCTGTTATTCCAAGAAGCTTTTAAAACAGAAAGTTTTAAGGAACAGACTGAGGGTGTTATATTGTTTTACTCTTCTCTGTTTAACTGCTTTTTGTCTTTTTAGCTGCATTTTATCTTTTTTAGTGTTGGTTTAAATTGTTTTAATATTGTGAATAGTTTAATTCCATTTTAATGCTCACTTTTTACGTTTATGTTTTTAGCTGTATTGTTCTTTTTTAAATTGTAAACTGTCTTAAGGCCCAGTTTTGGAAGAAAGGCATTAAATAACAGCAACAATAACAATGGAGCCTTCGCACACTAAAGGAACACTGTCCTTCATGCTGTCACTCCTCATGTGAACAGCACAACATTACTGAGTGTGACCTGAGCAATCCTCTCTCCTTTGGGGTTTGCTTAAACCAGTCTGAATGACCACAGGAACATACAGTGGATACACAAATTTGCTATATGTGGTATGAATACCACTACAGCTTGCGGTTATTGTCAGCATATTTGGAGCTGTCCAGAAAACTAACCCACAATGGGGAAAAAATGCAGTGACCACAAGTAAGGGAAAGTTTCTGATGCAACAGAAGCCCATAAGGGAAACAAGGGCACTGAAAAGCTGAGTCATTTCTCAGGAAAACACCCAACTCCTTAAGAGAAGGTTTTGTCCTTAAAAGGGGAAACAGGGAGATTATTCAGCACAGTCTTAATTCTATAGGTTGTGCTTCCTTCCTAAACTTTGCTGTTACAACCAGCAGCAATGGTTGTCTCTTTCCCCTGCTGCAATGATTTTTAACTGTATATGCTCTGAAATGAAAAAGAGTGTTGTTTACACATTGTAGTATGCATGTGTTTACATCGCAAACACACGTCTTCAGATGACTATGAGGTCATAGCATGTCTACATCTGCCTTCAACACGTGTATAGTCAATGGACATGTGTACACAGATTGTTCATCTATGCACTCATACAATTAGTCAGACGTGTTCAACATGTTTATACTGTACATAGATTGCATATTTATGGTCTGCATACTCCTCCAATTATTCACATGTAATAGAGTGCACACAAACACACATTTCTGGATGATGTCCATGACGTTTTACCCACTGAAAGGTATTCATTTATCTGGAAGAACATGTGGAAATGTTATCCTGTTGCAGTATTCAAGTTTCTTGGTGCAATATTCAAGTTTCTTGATTCAATTTTCTTGATTAGAAAACAGGAATTGTGTAAACAGATTTTTAAAGCTTTTAATTCAAGCAGTTTACACAACTATCTGTAAGTCTGCTGATACTATGCCAGAAATAAGTCCCGTGGTATTCCATTGGGCTTAGACAAGAGAGGACTTTCTAGAAAAGTTCCTTGTTCTGCCTAAAGCAGGGGGTAGAAATTGCTCAGCTCCCCTGCATTTGTTAAACTACGTCTCCCATCATTCCTCACCACCACTTAGACTGACAGGATTTGCCAGGGCTGTTGGGTGTTGCAGTCCAACAACATCAAGGAGTGTTGCATGATTCCCACCCCAACTTAAACCAGTATTTTAAAAAAATTAAAGCAGATGCATACTGGGACAACAAGGACTTCACTCCAGGCATGATGGAATAATCTTAACATTATAACATCAATTGAACATTAGTGCAACAATGCAAACAAACATATATGTGTACTTCATGATAGCCACCATAGTATAGTGGTTTGACTGTTGTATTAGGACTCTGGGCATCAGAGTTCAAATCCACACTTAGCATCAGTACCCACTGGATGAGTGTGACAAGTCTTTACTTCTTCCAGATTGGTATGGCAGTTCCCCAATCTAATAAGAAACCCTGGCCATTTCTGCACTACACTGTTATGGTGTTATTATTCCAACTTGCTGTGGAATTCTGGGATCTATAGTTTACTGAGGCCAAAGAGCTTTCTGGTTGAGGATTCTAAATGCCCTGTTACCCTGATTTCTGTACGTCCCAGGAGGGACATCTAAATGTGCTCCAAATATCACAAAGGTGGGGAATTTAGCTGAGAGCACAAGCTAGCACTACGGGAGGCAGGGTAATGTAGCGAGATCTTTAACCCTATGTTTACAGGGTCAGACCACGACAAGAACTAGGCAAGGTTGTTCAATTTAAGAGATTTTATTGCAATATCCACAATTCGGCACACAAAGATACATGCACTCACGCATTGATACAAGAACTATAGAAGTAAAAAGTGAGGAAAATTGATAGGGGTTTTAAGCAGATTTCTGGGGTGATACTCCACCTGATCCTGCAGTCTGGGGGGAAGAGAAATAGAGTTCGGAGCTTGGGTTCGTGGTTTCCCAGCATGTGGAGGCTGAGGGGAGGCTCGCCAAACAGAGCAACAGCAGTTTGGGATGCAAGGCACAAGGGTTCCGACAAGAAGCTCAAAATTGGGGTTTTTATAGGGAAGATTGTGCCCGGAAGCTAGCCCTCTCCCAAGGAGAATGAAAGGGATTTGAATGGAGATAAAGCCTCCAAAAGGTCAAAATCAGAATTGATGAGATTTGGCCAGCACTGCCAATTGTTAGAACAGTATGTAGATGAGGAACGCTTAGCGTTTGTATAGAGCAAGCAGTTTGGGGCTGAGAGCCCTTGCATTAGTCTAATGGTCGGCTGTGTCTGGAGGGCACTACCGGTTGTGCGACAGATTGTTGTTTACTGACCTAGACCTAGCCTGCATAATTAAGGCCATGCGGCCGTGCCTGCCTACACTGGCTTTCCGTGACCCTTTCAGACACGTGGAGTTCATCTTATGGAGTGCCACGTGGAAATATTAACCATAACCAATATGAAATTGTAGACCTCGGGCTTGGGCCAGATAACCATGGTAACAGCCCCTCCCTAAACTGTAAACCTCAGGATCCCTATAGGAGGTTCAAAGTGGAATAATGGCACTATAAGTCTTTAGACACAGCTCTGCCTCCCCCCTTATAACATCACCTTCGTGTAAACGGGTGAGGATTTTCCATGTTTGAACTACTCAATAACTTTATACTATATACAACTCAGCAAAAACAGTATTTATAAAAATAAACTGTAACTTTTATTTAGATAACAATAATAATAGAATGTTAGACTTCAAGGTAGATACAAGTCAAAGCTGATACATTTCCTCAGTGCATTTGTTGCACAATATAACAGGTAACTCCCTGCTCAGACACAGTTCAATTATACCTTTAGACTTTCATATAATGCACAAGTATATAACAGCTCTTTGGCTAAACTCCTGCCAAAGGCTTAACCCACAATCTAGGTCACACTTTCAGATCAAATCCTACTAGGGTTTAATTACTCTTCTACCTCTCACTAGCTTTCCACTGAGAACTAAACCTCCGAAAACAGTCACACTCTCTGACTGGTTAAGAGACTCCACTCCCAAGCTCCCTGCTAGGATCTCACTGAAGGAATGAATACCCGCAGGTATTTGGCTTTACATAATTTTTTCTCTCAGCCACAAGCCCTTCCCACACCATGCTGTGCTGGGTTTCTGGTTGCCGGGCAATCTGCTCCCAGGCTCCGTTGGTACTTCAGATAGCCACACACGCCCCCATTACTTTGTCACAGTGACCTTGGGCAAATCACACTCTCTCAGCCTCAGAGGAGGGCAATGGCAAAGACCCTCTGAACAAATCTTGCAGAGAAAGCTCGGTTATAAGAGTTGTCTCAGGGTCATCATAACTCAAGGACACACAACAGCAGCAGCAGCAACAGCAACAGTTATGCTTGATGTATACTCTGGATTTAATAAGATACTAATTCCTGGTTACAAATCAGGAATTAATAGAGATTGAGAAATTCTAACAAATGAGTGTACACACACTGCAAATGCACAGCGTAACAAGAAAAGACTCCTCAGGTGAAGCAATGAATATGCTACCCTTTTCTGCTGTCATGTTAAGTGCAGCCACTTCCAGCACGCCTGGAGCATAACCTCTTTGGTCCCTGAGGAGGACTGGTGTGTGTATAAGAGAAGGGAAATTTTGATGGAAAGTGGAAAAACTCCCTTAGAACTATACAGACATTAGGGAGAATATGTGAATAAAGAGCATGAACTACAAAAGACAGTGTCAGAGAGAACTGGAGCCATTAACCCCACACAGATATCATCCAGTAGCAGCTTTGAGGCCAGAGAGTGGCAGACCAAGGCCTACAGGTGCATTCTAATCCATGGCTGCGCAACGACAGACCTCAGAAGAGACCAAAAGCGGATTGCTGATTTATTGAGCTCCCCCCACTTCTCTTTCTCTCTCTGTACTGTACAAATTGTACAGTTATCAGACTACTCCTATTGCTTCCTTCCTTCTTTTCCCCAGTTTGTTACATACATATTTGTCAGCAAATTCTTTTGACTTTCATTAGCATTTTTATTCCCTTTTCAAAGTTTCATAATAGTTTTTCATGGGAAGATGTGGGTTTTTTTAAAAAAAAAATTCTACACAGTTAGGCTATTTATATTTACTTTGGTTTAAACAGCACTCTGATAGCTTGAGAAAATGTAAGAAGACTCATTGGGGGACAGACTGGGTTCTTGAAAACAATATTTATTCATTCATTTGTTTAATAATAATAATAATAATAATAATAATAATAATAATAATATTTAAATTTAAAAATTAAAAATTTATTATTTTTATTCTCCGCCTCTCCCCATGGATCGAGGCAGCGAACAACAATAATACATTAATTACATTAAAAAACATTAAAAAACATACCCAATCCTCCCCACCCACCAACCCATTTAAAACCAACCCCCTAAAACACACAACAATTAACAATGAACAACAATCAACTGACTATTAAAAGAACAGCAAGATAGTTGGTGTGAGGCGGTGGAGCACTAGTCTGGGAAGGCCTATCTGAAGAGAGCAGTCTTGACAGCTTTTTTAAAGCTGTCAAGACTGGTAATATGCTGGATCTCTTCCGGCAGGCCATTCCATAACTTGGGAGCGACAGAAGAGAAGGTCCTCTGGGTAACTGCGGCCAACCTAGATCTGACTGGCTGCAGTAAATTCCTCCCAGAGGACCTTAGTGTGCGGGGCAGATTATATGGGAGAAGGTGATCCCGCAGGTAGGCTGGCCCCAAGCCATAAAGGGCTTTAAAGGTAATAACCAACACCTTGTACTGTGCCCGGAAATTAATAGGCAGCCAATGTAAAGACTTCACAATTGGTGTTATGTGGTCAGTTTTAGGTCTACCAGTGACCAACCTGTCTGCCATATTCTGAACTAATTGAAGTTTCTAGACTAAGCACATGGGTAGCCCTATGTACAGCGCATTGCAGAAGTCAAGCCGTGAAGTTACCAGTGCATGCACCACTGTTTTTAGGTGCTCAAGCTCCAGGAAGGGGCACAGCTGGCGTATCAGCCAAAGGTGATAGCAGGAACTCCTGGCCGCCGCATCAACTTGAGCTGTCATCTGAAGGGGTGAGTCCAGGAGCACCCCCAAGCTGCAGACACAGTCTTTCAGAGGAAGTGTGACCCCATCTAGAACAGGTTGACAAACCTCTATACCTGGGCTAAGGCCCTTAACAGTGAGTACCTCCGTCTTATCTGGATTCAGCTTCAGTCTGTTTTTCCTCATCCAGTCCATTACTGCTTCAAAACATTCGTTCAGAGGCGAAATGCCACCCTTAGTTGATGCTATTATCCGAGGCATGGGGGATGTATCTGGGTGTCATCACCATACTGATAGCACCTTGCTCCATGCCTCCTGATGATCTCTCCCAGCGGTTTCATGTAGATGTTAAATAGCATTGGGGACAGGACAGCACCCTGAGGGATGCCAGATTTAAGCTCCTTTTTCGAGGAGCAGCTGTCCCCAAGCATCACCAGCTGTCCCCAAGCATCACCAGCTGTCCCCAAGCATCACCATCACCACTACCTGAGAGATAGGACCGGAACCACTTAAGTGCAGTGCCCCCGATCCCCAGCCCTCTCAGGCATTCCAGAAGGATACCATGGTCTATGGTATCGAAAGCCGCTGAGAGGTCCAAGAGTACCAGCAGGGTCACACTTCCCCTGTCGATACCTACGCAAAGATCATCCACTAAGGCAACCATGGCAGTCCATATCCTGCCCTGAAACCAGTTTGAAATGGGTCTAGATAATCTGTTTCATCTAAGACAGCTTGGAGCTGAAGACCAACAGCCTTCTCACTTAAAAATGGGAGATGGGAGACTGGTCTATAATTATTCATATCCAGGGGATCTAGAAAGGGCTTTTTTAGAAGCGGCCGTATAATCGCTTCTTTTAAACAAGCTGGAAAATTGCCCTCCCTGAGGGATGCGTTAATAATGTATCTTAATTGGGTCTTAATTGCAAGTCCTCCCTGGACGACCAGCCATGAAGGGCAGGGATCAAGAGGGCAAGTTGTCTTTCTTATATTTCCAAGGAGCTTGTCTTCGTCCTCGGTACTCACTGATTGAAACTGATCCAGTATAATCCTGTTCATGGAGTCGCCGGACACTCCATTTGTAACCTCTGCTATAACACCAGCATCCAAGTCGGCTCTTATCTGAGAGATTTTATCTGCAAAATGATTATTCAAAGCATCACAGCAAGCTACACTAGGTTCTAACAGCAAGTTCAGGGGAGTGGGTAGCTGAGTCAGATCCCTTACCACCCTGAACCGAGAAGTCACAGACACAATACGTGCAGAAAGGAAAGTCTTCTTTGCTGCATCTATTGCCACTCCATAGGAATGAAGGAATTCTCTATAGCGTGTCCTGTCAGATAAGAGTCCAGATTTCTGCCAGTTGCTCTCTAGTTGTTGTCCGACCTGCTTCATATTCCTCAGTTCTACTGTATGCCAAGGATTATGATTTGAAGCAGGCCGGAAAGGATGCTTGGGAGAAATCATGTTGATAACCCTAGTAAGATCACAATTCCAGGTATTAACTAGGGCTTCAACAGGATCACCAGTGATACCAACCATAAGACCCTCCAGGGCTTTCTGGAATCCAATAGGTTCCATTAACCTTTGAGGGCGGACCATTCTAATAGGTCCACCACTCCTGCAGGGGTGGATAGCAGCCATAAGTCTAACCTTGACCAGGAAATGATCCATCCATGACAATGTGGTAGCATTTATTATCTCCACTCACAGCTGTGCCTGTTCCGTACTAGAGACCGCATCAAAGGTATGACCTGCACAATGTGTTGGCCCAGAGACTAATTGGGATAGGCCCATGTTTGTCATGGATTCCATGAACTCCCGAGCCGCACCTGTCAAACCGGTCTCAAATGGGATGTTGAAGTCACCCAAAACCAAAAATCTGGGCGATTCCAACACTAACTCTGACACTAGCTCTGTCAGCTCGGCCAGGGAGTCTGATAGGCAGCGGGGTGGTCAGTTTAAACCATGAATATATCCTATTCTTTACTTGGAAAGCCTGCCCAAAGTGTCTTTCATGAGTTAAAACAGCCGGGGGCTGTTTAACACAACACAATTACAGCACTACGATTCTACTTTAACTGCCCATGTGTTTATCCTGTGGAATTCTGGAGCTTGTCATTTATTCAGAGGCACCAAAGGAAATCTATGGCTGGAGGATTCTAAAGGACCCTCCCTTAACTGCCAATCCCAGGATTCCACAGGATGCAGTCATGTCTGTTAAAGTGGAATTGTGACAGAGCTGGGATGTGGCTAGCAGAGCAGCCTAGTAACAGAGGGTGATATTAGATCAGCTCTGTCAGATGGAAAAACCTAGCCCTATCCAGAGGGAGGAGCTGCAGGTGAGACAGCAGAAAGCATATATATTGGGAGATTGGTTTGGAATCTAGTTTCCTTCAGTGAGATTTGTAGAGACAACTCTACGACCCTTTCTGCACCTTACCTTTTTCCAGTGCTGGGGTGTGGGGATTGCACAAGCAGCATCCGGTGAGAGGCTTTTGCATCCCTGCTGCTTCAGCGCCACACAAGCTGCCTGCTCACGTGAGAGCCCCACCTCTTCCTTCTGCAGTGCAGCCTGGGAGTTTCCCAGGCTGCGCTGGGGCAGGAAGCGTGACTGCCATGGCTCTGGAGGCTCAATACGCCAGGTAAGTGCATGAGGGGACCGGGAGCAATGTGCGATCGTGCACCATTTTCAGCTTCCAACTGAAAATGAAAAGGTGCGCGATCGGCGCCTGCCGGCCCCTGGAGTGTCACGCAATTGTGAGTGCATCGTGCAGATAGCTCTTCACAATCACACGACACTCCAGATGCCCTTTCACATAGCAAATGCCGTACGAGAAGGGCCTAGGTCAGGGTACCAGTCAACCAAAGGTGGGGTTTTCTAGGAGAGAGTTATCTTCTCAGTAGGCTAGTGTGGGGACAGAGAAGTAATCAAACCACTTCTGAAAGGGTCAAAAAGTGGAACCTTGTCAGGAAACAGACCTTTGTGCTTATGGGAGCCAAAGGAGTGTGTGTAAAAACTCTGTTGGTGAACACTGTGGTGTTTTGAAGGAATTAGTTGACCATTTTTAAGGAGTTGTTATTTTGTTTGAATATTTTTGAATCCACAATAACTTTTTTTCTTGTTTTTTCTTGTTTGTTATTTTAAGATTTCATTCTATTTTTTATGGTTATGCCTCAACAGAGTATTTCCTTCAGTTTTTTTTTAAGCAACACACTACCACAGGTTATTCATTCTATTAAAATAACCATGAATAAACTTTGCCCTTTTATCCAACAAGGTGGTGGGTTTTAAGGAAAGCAGCATTGTGAATAAGTGGAAAGGAGGGAGCCAGGTTGCAATAGTAAGATTAAAAAGGCCACTGCTACTCAGTGAGGGGGAGAAGAAATGCAGGCCTGGTCTGTCTGTGCCCTGGGCTAGCGCAAGCAAGCTCTTCCTCACATCTTCCTTTCCTTTCCTTCCTTTTCCCTCTCCAAACATGATAGGAATCACAGCATCGTAATTATATAGTGGAAATGGTTCCTAGTCCAGAGTCTAAACAGATACTGTACAAAATGAAAAATGAGACATTAGGAGAAAAAAAGAATAAAAAGTCTCTGAGGGACCCATGTATGGATGGTTTGCTGTGATGGTTCAAAAATCAGCCTCACAGTTCTGAGAGACAGCAGAATGTTAGTCTTTGTAGGGTCTTGGCCTTCTAGGGTTTTACTGGAATCTACCAGCTTTTTAGCCCTTTTTCCAATGTAGGTAAGGCTCAGGTGATACCATCACTGGTGTAGAGCAGATGGTGCTTCTGGTCTTCCTAAGAGGGTGACTGGTTCTATTGCCCTCATTGCACTGGGGAGAGAATGGGACCAGAATATGTACTGTAAATTAAGTTTGCCCCCTCTTGAAGCAAAATGTTCCTTTAAAGTAGGAGTAGGAATTCCAACGCTCACAAGGAGCATGACCTCCAACTGTCCCAATTTGAAAAGGACAGTCATGATTAATTCTCTGGCACCCCACTTATTTCAGCTGCTTTTGATCTCCTCCCTCTTTCCTTCTTTATCTCCAGGTTACTTCAGCTGCAGCAAACTGAATTCCAGCGCAAAAGCACTTTGCACTCAGTTAATTTGGGGTGGGGGGAGAGGAGGGAGGAATTTTACCCTTTCTAGTGGACTCAGGCAAAAGCCATTTGCTGCAGGCTCTCCTAGCTTGTGTGCTCCTCCCCATTAATAATCTACACTATCTTGTTGCTTGGCCACACATGTCCCAGGTTTTATCTCTGAAATGTTGGAAAGCATGAAGAAGAACGTGGCCTGTGGAGTTTCATATAGTGTTAATATGGCTAATAGCTCTGTCCCAGGGTCTACAATTTATTAATTCACCACATCAAATTGATATCTCCATGTGGCTAATATTAAAAATCATTCCATGTGTCTAACAGGGTCACTGTAAGTGCACGTAGGCAGGAACGACTGAAAGGCCGAAGTTAGGAACATTCTGGTCAAGCCAGTGACTCAATCTGTCATGCAGCCCAGGGAGCCCTCCAGATATTCTGGCTATCAAACAGACAAAGGGCCCTTCACACTGGTATAGCAGCTCGATAGAATCACAATCAGCCTGCCAAGTGAGGGCAATTTCCACTCTGTATATGTCTTTGTTCCACTTGGGCAGAGTCATTCACATAGCACCAAGAAACATTCAGCCAGAGATGTCCGTTGTTGAGGGCTTTGATCTAGCTCTCCTTGCTATTGTTCTCCCAGGGAGAGAACTAGCCTTCCAGGTATATTTTTCCTATAAAAACCCCATTTTTTTTTAGCTGTTTGGGGGTTTTCTTACATTTTTGTCCTGAATTGCTGTCACTCTGTTTGCCGAGCGTTCCCCTCAGCTCCCTCCCCCATGCTGAGTTTCTCCACTCTCAATCCTCTGCTTCAACTTTGACTTCCTGGGCGTCTGGATCAGGTGGAGTATTACCCTAAAAATCCCTCTCTAAAATCCCCTATCAATTTTCCTCCCTTTTTTTTTTCTTTTAGAATCTGTGTGCGCGATTGCTAATGTGAGTGAGTGTGTAGTGACTTACATTTTATAAAAATAAAATAAAAACCATTTCATACACCTTTAGCTTGGTTTTGATCTCACCTGGCCTGGTATGCATTGGGTTTTAGATTCTGTTTAGTTACCCTACCTCTCATGTGCACTGGGCACATGCTTAGTGCAACTTGGAAACCCCCTTAAAATTGGGGTCAGACTAGGTGTCCTTTGAGGGATCCCAGGGAGCTTGGGCAGTGATCAGGACCCCTGGGAACTCTGGTAATGATCGGGACCTCCGGAGACTCGAGCAACATATCTGGTGACTGGGACTTCTGGAGACTTGGGCAACATACCTGGTGACCGGGACCTCTGGAAACTCAGGCAATCTGTCTGGTGACTGGGACCCCCCCCCCGAGTTTAAAATCATATTTGAGCATGGTGACAGGGACCTCCTTGAATTTAAAAGCAGTTGTTTGGTGATAGGGACCCCCGGAACCCCCAGAAAATTAGGGTAACATAGGCCTTGCCCCCCACCCCTCCCCCCGCTGGGGCTCCTGCCTATTTTGTTTAAATTTGAAAATAGATGTTACTATGGTAGATTAGCCTGAGCCTGAGGTCTACAATTTAATAGTAATAAAATCACCTGTAAAGATATACTGACACCTCCTCATGGTTAATATTAAAAATCATTCCATGTGTCTGACAGGGTCACCGAGCGAGCATGTAGGCGGGCACAGTGGAACGGCCGCAATTAGGAAAAATCCCGGTCTGGCCAGTAAATTAATCTGTCATGTAGCCCCAAGGAGCCCTACAGACATACCTAGTCATCAAGCACACAAAGAGTCCTCAGCCCTGAGATGCCTGCTTGACAGGATTAGCACTCTTGACAATCAGCCTGTCAAGCAAGGGCAATCTATGTGCTGCCGGAGCCTTTGTCCAACCCCGGCAGAATCAATCAAAATAAAGCGAAACCCACCAAGCTGGAGATGTTTGTCATTAAGGGCTTTGTCTTAGCCCTTCTCTCTATTGTTCTCCCCAGGAAAGGGTTAGCCTCCGGGTACATTTTCCCCTATAAAAAAACCCTGGTTTTGAGCGCTTCCTTGAATCACTCTCGGCTTCCTCCCTGCCTTGCTGCCGCTCCATTCGCCAAGCCTTCCCCTCAGCCTCCATGTGCTGAACATCACTGCTCCTGACTCTCTGGCTCTTTTTCAGATTCCCGGACTTCAGGATCAGGTGTAGTTTTCCCCCGATGCTCCTTTTCAAATCTCCTATCAATTTTCCTCCCTTTATTTTATTAGGTCTGCATGAGTGAGTGTGTAAGTGCATAGTGACTTAGATTTTAAATAAAGAAAATAATTATATCTTCATTTTGTCTGGGTTTTGACTTGGCCTGACCTTGTAGAAGTTGGGTACAAGGTCTCGCAAGGTTACCCTACCTCTCATGTGTGCTGGGTGTGCACTTGGTGCAAGTTGGAAATCCCCTTAAAATCAGGATAAGACTAAGTGTCCTTTGAGGGATCCCAGGAATCTACAGACCACGTTCTTCTTCATGCTCTCCAACATTTCAGAGACCAACCCAGTGACCAGGATCCCCGGAAACTTGGGCAACCTACCTGGTGACCAGAACCCCCCTGAACTCAATAACTGATTTGGTGACCAGGACCCCCATAAAAATAGGGTAACATAGACTCCACTTGGGCCCATAAAAGTTGAGGTTTGAGGAAAGCACCCTGAAAGAACAAAAAGAGTCATGACTGAAAGTAACTTTGGGTCACCCAAACATTCCCAGGCATAACACACTCTGCTTGTTAGAATAGGGCCATCTAGTCTATCCTCCTGCCCTACCACTATAGAAGTATAGTCCATGGAACACCATGTTCCTTCATTTGCCATCCCAGCCCAGGAGAAAAAAAATAGCTCAGATGGTCCTGGTGATGACCAGCTGCTTCCATGTCAGTGAGGGTGGTAAGTCTGATCTGGGTTTTAGACCAAATTTTTAATGACCCATCCAAGGTGTTGAATCTTTTGAAGATGCCAAAGCTCAGCTTCTTCGGTTGCTCCTTTGAAGAATGGATTAAAATCCTGGCTGGATTCACTACTGTAAGGCCCCGCTTTGGGGGTCCCCAATATCAGTATGGTTTGGATGGGCACCATACCTAATTTGCATCATATGTAATTGGCAACACATTTTATTGGCACTGATATCAAATTCAAGCCTGAGAGGTGACAAAGAGGTCAAACTGAACAAGGGAAAGAATTTGACTGTAAATGTGAGAAGCATAGGTCAACTCCAAAATTCTTCCAAGTAAGACTGAGTCATTTGTCAGGCAAATGCACACCATTCCTGTGGATAATAGGCTTAAATAGAAGCTGGAATTTTCCAGGGAATCCAACGGTGAAGAGCCCACCAGGACACTGATTAACAGATATCCATCCCTTGTACACCTGGATTCTTTCCTTTGTCCTCATAGTACCCACAATAGATAGCTATTACAATATTCATCATGTCTTAGTCAATCAAAGCACTAAGCCCATCAACAGGTGAAAGACTCATTGTCCACAACAGGTTCCCTTTGTCTTGCATCTGGAACCTTTACAGCCACAAGCCTTTTTCAGGGTACAAATACCCCTGATTTGAGGATGCCCAATGCAGTCTCTTGAAGGTCTACCCATCACTCTGTCTGTCTGCCTCCTGAATGAGAACTGCCCTTCAGTCCTACCTAAGCCAAAATACATTTCTGCTCTTCACTACTCTTCTGGACTGGTAATTATAAATCCCTCCAAATCCCTCAGCCTCTCTATAATTTTTCCTCCCTTTCTTTTTCAGCTAGCTCTTGTGTGAATATGTGATTGTGTGTATCTTGTGTGCATGTATGAGTGAATTCCCCTCAATAAAACACATTTTTAGCTTATTTCTGAATCTCTGGCTGGTTCTTTTCCTGTGTGCGCCCGTAAACACCGGTAGAAAAGATCTCGCTAAGTTGCCCCCCTCACACAAGCCTCCTCTTTGAGCTAATTAATTCCCCACTGTGCAAGGAGGTATTTGGCACTGCAGGGTTGCCCTTGTAGCACCTATGTTTTGGGGTAACAGCTGCTTTCTGAGCCCTTAAGGGCTGTCAAACATGGATGATGGGACATCAAGTTCTCATCTGAGAATATGAAGCCTAAATTCTCACGGTGTCTACACCCTTTTACGTCCACTGTTTGCCATTTAGGTCCAAGTACTGTCACCCAATGGTTGCGATTTTTCGAGTACAGAATGTCACCAGAAACAGTTTGAACTCCAAGTGGAATAACAGAGTGGATTGGGAGTATGGTCCTTACAGTGACAGTTACCATAAACAATTGCAATTGATTCCATCGGGAAATGTACATGGAATTTACAAGGGTCCACCATGTTTCAAGTTGTACCTCCTCTTTCCTTAGCTTAGGCCGAATAATTTCTCTAATTTCCTTTGGGATATGCTCATTGTGGGTGTACCGAATCAATTCCCTAGCTGTCATCATATTTGCGGTGTGCATTTGAATGCATGCCAAAGCTATGGAAATGTTCCTGTTGCCAAAATGCATTTCTTTTGCCAAAATTAAATCGCCTCTCTCCATGACTAATTCCCAATCTAAGAATAGCAAAGTTACTGAGTGCTGAACGTCAGATAAGACTTCAGTGGACTGCCTTATGGGGTCCCCCATATTTGCGATGTCATTGGCCACATAAGACAGTTTATTACCTAGACCTCAACATGGGCAGCATCTAATAACCGGCTCCTAAGGGAGCAATCCAATCCGTCCATGCCCTTTTTACTCTAGAGGGACTTACAGGTCCGGACATTAATTTAATCCATTCTGCCCAGCCTTCCTCACTGGGGCGTAGATAGGGAGCACACTCCAGCCAATGTGCTGAGGTGTTTAACTTGTGAAGTCCAATTCGGATTTCCTTGAGAGAGAGCATTGGCGGCAATAACATCAACTCCCAGACATCTGAACTGGGGCTCTGTGTTCAACCCAGTCTGGGTTGTGGGGATGAATGGCCATGGTATCATCAGGCAGTGGCTCTCTGAAGGCATCAAGAGGAAAAGAGGGTAGAAATTCAGGGCAGACTGCCAAAATCACTGCCTGGCAGGTCTGGAGTTGTTTCTCCAAGTCCTTGATTCATTGCTGACAAGCTACATGACAGACAGCCTGCTGCTGCTCCTTAACCTGAGTGGTCATGAACTTGGCAGCAGCTTTGGACTGGGCCAATTCCTGCTCTAACTAATTGGCCCTTTCCTTCCAAGTCTGTGCCTGGAGGGTCGAATCATTAAATTTTTGGGAAGTGGCCTGCGCGACAGATGCAAACGTTAACTTGTCCACCTGCTTGACTTCATTCTTGGCTTGAAGCCGGGCAACTTCTTTGTTCAATTTGTCTATTTTGGCTCTGGCCACAACCAGAGTACTAGAGGCATCTCTAGCAGTAAGCCAAAGTCCCCATGCCGCCAAGGCATCCTTGGACGATCCAAAAGGGTTCTTTGGTTTTCCGGCTTGGAGATATGCCTCCCTTAAAGTGGCAAAGGGATCTGCAGTCTGGAAGCTAGTTTCCTTCCAGGGGCATTTCCCTTTGCGGATGATTGACTGTTCTAATTTTCCTGTGACCTCCTCCTCCTTCATGAGGTTATTAACTTCCATTTCTGCACAACATTTCTACCTAACACACTTAAATTCAGGTGGGACTGGGACTGTAGTGGCGGGAAGGATCACTGAGATCCCTGTGGGAGTGACTAGGGAAACAAATGCTAGGGAATGTAATTGGGAAGGAGAGTTGGGAACCTGTCTACAGTCCTCCCCAAAACTGTCCCTTCTGCTCGTCTAAGCCTGGCATTCCACTTCGACAGCTTAGGGCAAAAGGACGAGGACACGGTTCAGGGACAGGGAGAATCACTTAGATCTTGGGGAACCTCCACCTGGACTCCGCCAAACAATGAAGGGGAAAACAAACTCTAAGGAACTTACAGTGCTGCCTGGCCAAACAGCAGGGGAAAAGGAAGAGGAACCTAGCTGAACCATTCCTGAAATAATTTTTCGGGTGAAAGGGATTCTTCCTCTACCACAGGGAAACTTTCTGAAACCCAAATCTAGGACGCACCTAGTCTTCAAATGCAGCTCAGGACGCACCCGCGATCTGCTGGATGGGACGCACCTGTGTCACTTTGGGGGAATCTCTCCTCCAGGGCCAGATGAATTGCATCCTAGGATATTAAAAGAGCTAGCAGAGGTCATTTCAGAACCGCTTGCTATAATTTTTGAGAAATCTTGGAGGACAGGAGAAGTTCCAGCAGATTGGAAGAGAGCAAATGTTATCCCCATCTTCAAGAAGGGAAAAAAAGAGGACCCAAATAATTATCGCCCAGTCAGCCTGACATCAGTACCCGGAAAGATCCTGGAGCAGATCATTAAGCAGTCAGTTTCTAATCATTTAGAAAGCAATGCGGTAATCACAAGAAGTCAACATGGATTTCTCAAAAATAAGTCATGCCAGACTAATCTTATCTCTTTTTATGATAGAGTTACTAGCTTGATAGATGAAGGGAATGCTGTGGATGTAGCATATCTCGATTTCAGTAAGGCCTTTGACAAAGTTCCCCATGACATTCTTGCAATGAAGCTGGTAAAATGTGGGCTGGACAGGGCTACTGTTAGTTGGATTTGTAATTGGTTGACCAACCGAACCCAAAGTGTGATCACGAATGGCTGCTTTTCATCCTGGAGAGAAGTGACTAGTGGGGTGCCACAGGGTTCTGTCCTAGGCCCAGTGCTGTTCAATATTTTTATCAATGACTTGGATGAAGGAATAGAGGGCATGCTCATCAAATTTGCAGATGACACCAAATTGGGAGGGGTTGCTAATACGCCAGAGGACAGGATCAAAATTCAAAATGACCTGGATAGATTGGAGAGCTGGGCCAAGGCGAACAAAATGAAATTCAACAGAGAGAAGTGTAAGGTCCTACACTTAGGTAGAAAGAATGGAATACAGAAATATAGGATGGGGGACACGTGGCTGGATAGCAGTACGTGTGAAAGGGATCTAGGAGTCTTCATAGACCACAAGCTGAACATGAGTCAGCAGTGTGATGCGGCAGCCAAGAAAGCCAATGCAATTCTCGGCTGCATCAATAGGAGTATGGTGTCTAGATCGAGGGAGGTACTGGTACCACTCTACTCTGCTTTGGTTAGACCCCATCTTGAATACTGTGTCCAGTTCTGGGCACCCCAATTCAAGAAGGATATTGACAAGCTCGAGCAAGTGCAGAGGAGGGTGACGAAAATGGTGAGAGGCCTGGAAGCCATGCCCTATGAGGATAGACTTAGAGAGCTGGGTATGTTTAGTCTGCAGAAGAGGAGGTTAAGAGGGGACATGATAGCCATGTTTAAATATTTGAAGGGATGCCATGTAGAGGAAGAGGGGACTTGTTTTCTGTTGCTCCAGAGACCAGGACAAGGAGCAATGGATTCAAGCTGCAGGAAAGGAGATTCCACCTGAACCTCAGGAAGAACTTCCTGACAGTCAGGGCTGTCCGGCAGTGGAAGATGCTGCCTCCGAGTGTAGTGGAGTCTCCTTCCTTGGAGGTTTTTAAGCAGAGGCTTGATGGCCATCTGTTGGGATTGATTTGAGGGTGTTCCTGCATGGCAGGGGGTTGGACTGGATGGCCTGTGTGGTCTCTTCCAACTCTGAATTTCTATGATTCTATGATTCTATGTGTGCCTACTGTGTGTGTGTGAATGTGTGAGCTAAATCTAGCCTATCAGTCCTAGTGCTTAGAATCCCAGCCCACAATAGTCCCCAAGTTAGGGAAGAACTTCCTGGGTCAGCCACGTGCACAGTCCTGTCTTCTACAATGATTCACTGCAGATGCTGGTGACCACATAGGTACAGCCACGATGCACGGACCAAGAGAGAAAGGGGGAGAGGTTCCCACCCAGATAGAATAGCTATAGAGCTCAATCACACAAATACACTCTCACTTGTGTTCCTAATAGTCCAGGAATTTGATTTGGCAATTCCCTATGTCTATACCAGCCTGATCTGAGTGGGTCACAACTTCCACTCAAATTAGGGGTACAGGGGTTGCCCTCATTCTCCACCACTCTGTTACCCTGATTTCTGGGGTCCCTCAGAGGACACCTAGATGTGCTCCACAAAATGTTGGGGAATTAACTTGCCAGAGCACAAGCTGTAGCACTACAAGAGGCAGGGTAACCTAGCAGGATCTTTAAAACCAATGTTTATGGGGTCAAGCCGAACCAAAAACCACACCAAATTATTAAAGAAATGATTTTTATTTTATTTTTGTTAAAAATAAGTCACTGCACCCCTCCAACTTTACCTCTCAAAATTTAATCCTCAAACTTTACTCCTCCAACTTTATTCCTCCAACTTTACTCTTCCAATTTTACTCCTCCAACTTTAGCTCTAAAAATATACTCCTCCAACTTTACTCCTTCAATTTTACTCCTCAAAATTTGCTCCTTCAACTTTGCCCCTACAATTTTGCTCTACCAATTTTACCCCTACAACTTTACCCCTCCAACTACAACCCTCTGACTTTTCCTCTCCAAATTTAACCCTCCAAATTTACCCCTCCAACCTCTCCCCTCCGAAATTACCCCTTCAACCACAACTTTACTCCTACAACTTTAACTGTAAAAAAATTACTCCTCCAACTTTTTACCTCCAAATTTACGCCTCCAACTTTATGCCTCCAACTTTACGCCTCCAACTTTACCCCTTCAACTTCATCCCTCAAACTTTACTCCTCGAGCTTTAACCCTCCAACTTTACACCTTGAAATCTACCCCTCCAACTTTTACCTTCCAACTTTTCTGCTTCAACTTTAACCCTCCAACTTTATTCCTCCAACTTTACCCCTCCATCTTTACCCCATCAGGTTTATCCCTCAAACTTACCCCTCCAACATTACCCCACCAACTTTACCCCTTCAACTTTACCCCTCCAACTTTACTCCTTCAACTTTACTCCTCCAGAATTGTTCCTCCAACTTTACTTCTACAAATTTATTCCTTCACATTTACTCCTCCAATTTTACATTTCCATCTTTACCCATTCAATTTTACCCATACAATTTTAACCCTACAAATGTACCCCTCAAACTTTATCCCACCATCTTTACTCCTCCAAATTTACCCCTTCATCTTTCCACCTCAAACGCTACCCCTCCAACTTCACCCCTCCAACTTTATACCTCCAACTTTAACCAAGCAATTTTATTCCTCCAACTTTACCCTGCAAATTTACCCCTCCTTCTTTACTCCTCCAAATTTGCTCCTCCAACTTTAAACCTCCAATTATACCCCTACAACTTTACCCCTGCAACTTTAGTCCTCCAACTATACTCCTCCTAATTTACTCGTCCAAATTTACCCCAAAAACTTTACCCTTCAAAGTTTACACCTAGAAATTTACTCCTCTAACTTTCCTACTCTAACTTTGCCCCTCCAAATTTACTCCTGCAACTTTACTCCAACTTTATTCCTCCAAGTTTTCTCCTACAAATTCACCCCGACAAATTTTCCCCCACAAATTTCCTCCCCCAACCTTACCTTTCTACATTTGAGCAATTCTAACTGGTGAGAGATGCTCTCTATACATCATTTCTCACAGGTCTCCTTGGAGATCATATGACCCCGTATAATATAGGTGGTTTCTCCAGGTCTTCTCCCAGTCTTTTCATAAAGTTTTACGTCCAAAATCATTGGCTCATTGGATCCTACAATTTTAACCATCTTCTCTACCAGATTTATTCTTAATAGCCTTACATACAGTTTAGAAAACCATCTTTTTTCTCCCTTGAGTAAACATGCTTCAAACTGTGTCATCTTCAGATCCACACTTTTGACTTTAATGTCTTCTTTGAATTTAACTACTTGCAAATGAGGAAAAGATTGAATGTCTCTCCCTTCTTTCAACAATTGCTGTCTTTCTTTCATTTGGTAAGAGTCTGATTTTTTCAGAAGGTCTTTATAAGTTGACCAAACTCCATGTTCATTAATTCTTTGATGGAGAGGGCTTCCAAAGGAGAAAGCAAGGATGGCAACTTAGAGTAAAAAACCCATTTCTATTGATCCCAAACCTTCTAGAACGATTTGCAAAGCATGTGATTTCAAAGAGAGCATGGGACACTTGCCTCTTGGGACCAAAGAAAAGCATGCCCGACAAAATGCGGGTCATGCCTCTCTCGGAACAAAAGTTCTGTATTCTTAAGTAAAACCCAGGGCCTTAACCCAGTCAAACGTGCCACAGGATAATCTCTATCTAGATCTGGGATCGCAAAACCACCTCTACAGCTTAGACCTCTCACTGGCTTATCACATATTCTGGGTTTCTTGCCCTTCCAGACAAGCGTCCTTCCATCTATTTCACATTGCCGAAACCGTGTTGTGGGTACAACAACCGGAATCATTGGAAAAAGAGCAATATTTTGGGCAAGACGCTCAACTTAATAGCGGACTTTCTGTCCGGCACTGACAAGTTCAGCCTTCCCCGGGTATGGAGTTTTCTTTGTTTTCATTTGGGGTTGGGGGGCAGAGAGAGAGTTGGGTGGCAGAAACTGTGGAGTAACTGGACATTCTTCTAGTGCCTTTTCTGGTTTCCCCTTAATATGTTGGGAAAGTTCATCCATGCTCATCATGTAGTCATAGGATTCTGAACTCAATCCTAGGGAGTAACTACAGAGTAACTGCAAGATAACTGCCAAGTAACTATAAATTAACAGCAACATAACTATAAAGTAACTATGGAGTAAATGGACATTCTTGTAGTGCCTTTTCTGACTTCCCTTTATTATGTTCAGAAAGTTGATCCATTATCATCACGTATTCATACGATTCTGACCTCAATCCTATGGAGTAACTACAGAGTAACTAGAGAGTAAGTGTAAGGTAACTGCTAAGTAACTTTAAAGTAACAGCAAAGTAACAGCAAAGTAACTATAAAGTAACTGTGGAATAAATGGACATTCTTGTACTGCCTTTTCTGACTTTCCTTTATTATGTTGGGAAAGTTCATCCATTCTCATCATGTAATCATAGGATTCTGACCTCAGTCCTATGGGGTAACTACAGAGTAACTATAGAGTAACCATAAAGTAACTATAAGGTAACCATAAAATAACAATAGAGTAACTGGACATTCTTGCAGTGCCTTCTCTGACCCCTTTATTATGTTGGGAAAGTTCATCCATTCTCATCATGTAATCATAGAATTCCGACCTCAGTCCTATGGAGTAACTACAGAGTAACTACAGAATAACCATAAAGAAACTACAAGGTAATCGTAAAGTAATCATGGAGTAACTGGACTTTCTTGTAGTGCCTTTTCTGACTTCCCTTTATTATGTTGGGAAAGTTCATCCAGTCTCATCATGTGATCATAGGATTCTGACCTCAATCCTATGGAGTAACTACAGAGTAACTACAGAGTAACTACAGAGTAACTACAGAGTAACTACAGAGTAACTGTAAAGTAACTGTAAAGTAACAGCAAAGTAACAGTAAAGTAACTATAAAGTAACTGTGGAATAAATGGACATTTCTGTAGTGCATTTCTGACTTCCCATTAATTTGTAGGGAACGTTCATCCATTATCCTCATGGAATCATAGGATTTTGTCCTTAAGCCCTTTCAACGAACTACACCATTAAGCTTAAGAAAGAGAACAAGTAAGAAGTATACATGAGTCTTCGCACCTGTCTCGATACTAAAAAACTAAGAAAAGGAATACAATGTTGTACATTGAAGTACGTTACCTCTGGGAGGAAAGGTTGGACAGAACCTAAGTCCAAATAAAATAGACAAGATGCACCTTGAACTTTGCACCTGGGAAAGACAGTGGATGATGCAATCCCAGGTAATACCTGCATGAGTCATTGGGTTGTGTAACCAGTTGCACCATATCTCTAGCAAGGGTTGCTAGAGATGCATCAGAGATGTCTGTATATAAGTGGGTGTCAGGACCCTGGCGCTCCAGGACTCAAGCTCTGAGTCTGAACCAGAGGACTTCAAAGCCATGGAGCCTGCTGTACCCACAGAGCCCATCCCAGAGGCTGCCCTGGACACAGCCCCAGCCCCAGCCCCAGCAGTGGAGACAGGAGCTGCCTCAGACTCAGCCCAGCCAGAAGAGTCAGATAGTGAGGTTCAAGAGCAGGTGCCTACTTACCAGCAGCATCGGGAGCAAAAGAGTGCTATCAAAAGGTCAGAGCGTTTAAGTAGGAAACACCAGGCAATCAGACTTCAGCTGAGATAGCACCTGGGGGAAGGGCCTGCCTATAAAGACACTCACTCAGCCTTGGGTCTTTGTCAGCTCACAACCGTCCATTTTGGGTATACCTGCTGTGCCAGCGTGGACCCTTGCCTCCCTCCCGGACCGCTGCCCGACCTGCTGGAGCCTCGTCTCTCAACTTCTCTTGCTTAAAGACAGACTCAAGGTACCTGGACTGACTGTTCTGTTGTGACGCAACTGCCAGGGAATCACTTTGCTGCAGAAAGCTCTTTTATTTATTGCCAGCCTTATCTGTTCATTACCGTTTTGCTGAAGTAAAGCTGTTTTATTTCTTGCCTGCCTTATCTTTAACAAGCCCTGCTAACAGGCTCTTAGCTGCCCACCAAACCCTAGCGTTGACAGTGGGGTTCTAGCCCACTGCCCCCCCTCTTGGTGTTTGAAGGAGTGGCCGGAGGCTACATCAGCTTGCTGTTGAATCCTGAAAGCTCCCTTGGAGCCTTGCATATACTGTATGTATTGTAACTCAAGGGTAAAAGCCTCCTGTTGGGAGAGAACATTGGCGTGGGAATATTTTTCCTGGCTTCAGGGATTTGCTGCTAATGTCAACACTCTGCTGCGACACTTATAAGCTGTGTTCATAAACTTTGCTGTTTGGTGATTTCTAAACACTTGACTCTGGTGAAGTGTCTTTTTGCCAGAGCTCCGTGCTGGAGGGAAGTGCTACTGAGGTTTTTGTGTAGACCCCATCATCCACCGTCCCTCTTTCAAACTCTCTTCATAATCTCCATTTTCTTTTTTTTACATGATTTTTATTCTTCCTGGTAGGCTTAGGACCACAACATCTGCAACGTCCAAAAATATAACGTCCCTAACAGTCCCATGTGGGCTACGTGACCAACATTGTATTCTGCAAAGGGCAAACATGATCTTTTCCTTCAGTTGGCAGCTTCTACTCTGCTTTTAACAATCTACATAGCTAATGTTCTACATTTGTTGACTCTTACCACCAACTGCTCAAGCACCACAGGGTGTAAGTGGTCGAAGTTAAAGTGGACTAAATCCATCAATCAGCCTTGGCCAAACAATGGCACAAGAATAATTCTATGCATAAAATCCAGCTTCTTGGACTCCCATAGTCAGGCTCGTCACCACAGTATTTAGACAAGGCACTCAACCTTGTAATAATCTCCATTTTCGATGGACTGATTTCCATCATCTCCCGGGTATCAAACCCCCGGAGATCCCTCTTAATAGGAGGTCAGCAAATAATTTAACTATGAGGTAATTAACAATCCAATCCAGGTACATGATCAATCCCATTCTTTGTCTGCAAAAAGTCTTCGAATGGGGCCCGATCTCAGCAGAATTTGCCTTTCGGCTTGCCATCCAGACGGTAAATGAGCTTGTCTATTTCAGCTATGTCTGTCAATTTCCCCACCAACTCTTCTCCTGTTGGAGCAGCAGTTACCCTCCACTACCTAGCAATTGCTATCCTGGCTGCCTTAACCGTGCGCCAAATCCGTTTTTCAAGATGTCTGTCTTCCCTGTTCTCCAGTTTCAACACACTCAACAAGAAGCATTCTGATTTCAGTCTGATTTTGAGCTTCAAAATCTTTTGCATTCTCGATTTGATTTTCATTCAGTAGTTTTGGGTTTTACTGCACCCCCGCCATAGGTGGTGGAAAGTTCCAGTCTGCTTGTTACACTTCCGGCAGGTGTTTACGGAACCTTTGTACATTGGAGCAATTTTAGCTGGGGAGAGATGCCCTCTATACATCATTCCTCACAGGTTTTCTTGGAGATCATATGTCCTCCTATAATATAGGTGGTTTCTCCAGATCTTCTCCCCGTCTTCCAATAAAGTATTAGGTCCAGGATCTTTGGTTCATTGGTTCCTACAATCTTGAACCGTCTCCTCTTCCAGATTGATTCTTAACAGGCTTACATACAGTTTAGAAAGCCATCTTTTTTCTCCCCTGAGTAAACATGCTTCAAAGTGTGTCATCTTCAGATCCACACCTTTGACTTTAACGTCTTCTTTGAATTGGTTAACTACTTGCCAATGAGGGACAGATTGAATGTCTATCCCTTCTTCTAACAATGGCTGTCTTTCTTTCATTTGGTAAGAGTCTGGTTTTTTCCAGAAGGTCTTTACAAGTTCATCAAACTCCATCTTTCATGGATTCTTTGATGGAGAGGGCTTCCAAAGGAGAAAGGTAGGGTGGGAACTGAGAGTAAAATACCCATTTCTCTTGATCCCAAACCTTCTAGAAAGACTTGCAAAGCATGTGATTTCAAAAAGAGCACGGGACACTTGCCTCTTGGGACCAAAGAAAAGCATGCCCGACAAAATGCGGGTCATGCCCCTCTCGGAACAAAAGTTCTGTATTCTTAAGTAAAACCCAGGGCCTTAACCAAGTCAAACGTGCCACAGGATAATCTCTATCTAGATCTGGGATTGCAAAACCACCTCTACAGCTTAAATCTCTCACTGGCTTATCACATAGTCTGGGTTTCTTGCCCTTCCAGACAAACGTCCTTCCATCTATTTCACATTGCAGAAACTGTGTTGTGGGTACAACAACCGGAATCGTTTGAAAAAAGAGCAATATTTTGGGCAAGACGCTCAACTTAATAGCGGACTTTCTGCCTGACATTGACAAGTTCAGACTTCCCCGGGTATTGTTTTCTTTGTTTCCGTTTGGGGTTGGGGGGCAGAGAGAGAGTTGGGGGGCAGAAACTGTGGAGTAACTGGACATTCTTCTAGTGCCTTTTCTGCCTTCTCCTTAATATGTTGGGAAAGTTCATCCATTCTCATCATGTAGTCATAGGATTCTGAACACAAAAACTGAACACAGAAACTGAACACAATCCTAGGGAGTAACTACAGAGTGACTACAGAATAACTAGAGAGTAACTGCAATGTAACTAAAACGTAATTGCAAAGTAACTGTAAAGTAGCTATGGAGTAAATGGACATTCTTGTAGTGCCTTTTCTGACTTCCCTTTATTATGTTGGGAAAGTTCATCCATTATCACCATGTAATCATAGGATTCTGACCTCAGTCCTATGGAGTAACCACAGAGTAAATACAGAGTAACCATAAAGTAACTATAAGGTAACCGTAAAGGAACGATGGAGTAACTGGACATTCTTTTAGTGCCTTTTCTGACCCCTTTATCACGTTGGGAAAGTTCATCCATTCTCATCATGTAATCATAGGATTCCAACCTCAGTCTTATGGAATAACTACAGAATAACTACAGAGTAACCGTAAAATAACTATAAGGTAAACGTAAAGGAACTACAGAGTAACTACAGAATAACTGTAAGGTAACTGTCAAGTAACTTCAGAGCCACACCTTTGACTTTAATGTCTTCTTTGAATTTGTTAATTACTTGCAAATGAGGGAAAGATTGAATGTCTATCCCTTCTTTCATCAATCGCTGTCTTTCTTTCATTTGGTAAGAGTCTGGTTTTTTTCAGAAGGTCTTTATAAGTTCACCAAACTCCATGTTTCATTGATTCTTTGATGGGGAGGGCTTCCAAAGGAGAAAGCTAGGATGGCAACTTACCGTATTTTCTGGTGTATAAGACGACATTTTAACCCCCGAAAAACTTTGCAAAAGTTGGGGGTCGTTTTATACGCCGGGTATGGCGGGGAGGTGTGGTGGCTGCCGAGCTTCCCGCTGGCCCACGGCGCTTCCCCCCACCCGGGGAGAGGCATGGTGGCCGCCAAGCTTCCCACGTTCCTTCCTCCCCGCCCAGGGAGAGGCGCAGTGGCTGCCGAGCTTCCCGCGGCCCTTCCCCCCACCCGGGGAGAGACGCAATGGCCGCCGAGCTTCCCGCATTCCTTCTCCCCCGCCCGGAGAGAGGCGCGGTGACCGCCGAGCTTCCCGTGTTCCTCCCCCCCACCCGGGGAGAGGCGCGGTGGCCGCCGAGCTTCCCACGGCCCACGGTCCTTCCCCCCACCCGGGGAGAGGCGTGCTGGCTGCCGAGCTTCCCGTGGCCCATGGCCATTCCCCTCCACCAGGGGAGAGACACAGTGACCACCAAGCTTCCTGCGGCCCTTCCCCCCGCCCGGGGAGAGGCGCGGTGGCCACCGAGCATCACCACAGAGGACTCTACCCATGCAGACGGGCCCGTTAGCAGCACCGCGGCTGGCCCAGGGCTCGCCCTGGCGATCGGGACGCCTGCAGGCTCGCTGGGGAGGGCGGGCCCCGGCTCCAGTTCGGGGTCTCCGCCCACCCGCGGTTCCAACTCCGAGGAGGCTTCTGCCCCTCTTCCCACCTTTGGTATGGAACTGGCTTGCTCATTCAGCACAGCTGACATTTGCAACCAAGTGGAGGACAGATGAAAACTATCAGTTCAAATGGGAGACTGGGGTGGGGGTACATAACAGAGTCAGTGCAGATGATACAGTCCTAAACAGAATCTGTAGCGCAAACTCTTGCATTAGCTGATACTTCTTCCTTGTGATGTCCTTCCCTCACTTCTGGCCTCACTTGGATATAGCACTACATTGCTAAATCAACCATGGGGAAGCTGCTGTCTGGAGGTTGCCATAGTTATTGATTCTGTCCCATCCTTACAAGATAAATAGTTAATGGTTGGCTGGTTAGGCCAATATGCTGACAATAGTAGCCCAGATGTGATCATAAGACGCCACCACTCTAGATTTTGAGAGGCCAGTTTACAGAGATTTTATGAGGCTTTCGTCACATGGGCAGAATACTAGTTAAGCACTACCACACTGGAGTTTATGCAAATACTGTGATCATTGATTTCAGTGGATTTATAATAGCTGTGTATTCAGTAACACAGTACAAATCAAATAGATGCCAGACAAGTCAGGCTGAGAGCTATGCCCAGAAAAACACGCCTCTTCCACCCGTCTGGCCCGCCCTTCTATCCTATTATTTTACCTCCTTCACATGTGCAAGATCTGAGAGGCAGAGAAGGAAGTAAAGTAATAGGATACAAGGGCGGGCCAGACAGGTGTAAGAGGTGTGTTTGGAGACAGGGAGGGCTGGGCAGGCAGGGAGAGCTGACCAATCCATGCACGCTTTGTATACAACAACCAGCCCAGTCAAAACCCCATCATGTTTTATGACAAACAGCCTTATATTTATAAGTGACAGTTTTCCTGCTAAGTACCTGCATGTCATAAGGATTTGAATTAAAATTACCATATTGAAATCAAATCTGATGTCTTTTTTTAATTTTTATTTGGTGTGCGTTGGAAGAGGGGTAGTCTTATACGGTGAGTATATCCCAAACTCTCTATTTTAAACTGGAAAAGTTGGGGATCGTCTTATATGCCCAGTCATCTTATAAGCCGGAAAAAACGGTAGAGTAAAAAACCCATTTCTATTGATCCCAAACCTTCTAGAACGATTTGCAAAGCATGTGATTTCAAAAAGAGCACGGGACACTTGCCTCTTGGGACCAAAAAAAGCATGCCTGACAAAATGCGGGTCATGCCCCTGTAGGAACAAAAGTTCTGTATTCTTAAGTAAAATCCATGGCCTTAACCAAGTCAAACATGCCACAGGATAATCTCTATCTAGATCTGGGATTGCAAAACCACCTCTACAGCTTAAACCTGTCACTGGTTTAAAACATATACTGGGTTTCTTGCCCTTCCAGACAAACGTCCTTCCATCTATTTCACATTGCAGAAACCATGTTGTGGGTACAACAACTGGAATCGTTTGAAAAAGAGCAATATTTTGGGCAAGACGCTCAACTTAATAGCGGACTTTCTGCCCGACATTGACAAGTTCACCCTTCCCCGGGTATGGAGTTTTCTTTGTGTTCATTTGGGGTTGGGGGGCAGAGAGAGAGTTGGGGGCAGAAACTGTGGAGTAACTGGACATTCTTCTAGTGCCTTTTCTGCCTTCCCCTTAATATGTTGGGAAAGTTCATCCATTCTCATCATGTAGTCATAGGATTCTGAACACAATCCTAGGGAGTAAATACAGAGTAACTACAGAGTAACTACTGCGTAACTACAGAGTAATTGCAATGTGACTAAAAAGTAATCGCAAAGTAACTGTAAAGTAACTGTGGAGTAACTGGACATTCTTTTAGTGCCTTTTCTGACTTCCCCTAATTATGTTGGGAAAGTTTATACATTATCATCATGTAATCTTGGATTCCGACCTCAATCCTATGGAGTAACCACAGAGTAACCATAGAGTAACTACACGGTAACCGTAAAGTATTGTCGGAATAACTGCACATTCTTGTAGTGCCTTTTCTGACTTCCCTTTATTATGTTGGGAAAGTTCATCCATTATCCTCATGGAATCATAGGATTTTGTCCTCAAGCCCTTTCAACGAACTACACCATTAAGCTTAAAAAAGAGAACAAGTAAGAAGTATACATGAGTCTTCGCACCTGTCTCGATACTAAAAAAACTAAGAAAAGGAATACCATGTTGCACATTGAAGTATGTCAACTCTGGGAGGAAAGGTTGGACGGAACCTAAGTCCCAATAAAATAGACAAGATGCACCTTGAAGTTTGCACCTGGGAAAGATGGGGATGATGCAATCCTAGGTAATACCTGCATGAGTCATTGGGTTGTGTAACCGGTTGCATCATACCTCTAGCAAGGGTTGCTAGAGATGCATCAAAGATGCCTGTATATCAGTGGGTGTGTTCTAGCCCACCGCCCCCCTCTTGGTGTTTGAAGGAGGGGCCGGAGGCTACATCACCTTGCTATAGAATGCTGAAAGCTCCGTTGGAGCCCTGTCTATACTGCGTGTATTGTAATTTGAGAGTAAAAGCCTCCTGTTGGGAGAGAACATGGGCGTGGGAGTATTTTTCCTGGCTTCAGGGCTTTGCTGCTAATGTCAACACTCTGCTGGGACACTTAGAAGCTGTGTTTGTAAACTCTGCTGTTTAGTGATTTCTAAACACTTGACTCTGGTGAACTGTCTTTTTGCCAGAGCTCCGTGCTGGAGGAAAGTGTTACTGAGGTTTTTGTGTAGCCCCCATCATCCACCGTCCCTCTGACAAACTCTCTTCATAATCTAGTTTTTCTTTTTTTTACATGATTTTCAATTTTGCTGGTAGGCTTAGGGCCACAACACCTGTAACTTCCAAAAATATAACATCCCTAACAGTCCCATGTGGGCTATGTCAGCAACATTGCATTCTACAAAGTGCGAACATGATCTTTTCCTTGAGTTGGCAGCTTCTATTCTCCTTTTAACAATCTACAGAGCTAATGTTCGACCTTTCTTGAATCTTACTACGAACTGCTCAAGCAACAAAGGGTGTAAGTGGCCGAAGTTCAAGTGAACTGAATCCATCAATCAGCCTTGGTAAAACAAGGCCACAAGGATAGTTTCTATGCATAAAATCCAGCTTCATGGCCTCCCATAGTCAGGCTCGTCACCACAGTCTTTAGACAAGGCACTCAACCTTGTCATAATCTCCATTTTTGATGGACCAATTTCCATCATCTCCCGGGTATCAAACCCCTAGAGATCCCTCTTAATAGGAGGTCAGCAAATAATTTAACTATGAGGTAATTAACAATCCAATCCAGGTACATGATCAATCCCATTCTTTGTCTGCAAAAAGTCTTGGAATGGGGCCCGATCTTCAGCAGAATTTGCCTTTCGGCTTGCCATCCAGACAGTAAATGAGCTTGTCTATTTCAGCTATGTCTGTCAATTTCCCCACCAACTCTTCTCCTGTTGGAGTAGCAGTTACCCTCCACTACCTAGCAATTGCTATCCTGGCTGCCCTAAACGTGCGCCAAATCCGTTTTTCAAGATGTCTTTCTTCCCTGTTCTCCAGTTTCAACACACTCAACAAGAAGAATTCTGATTTCAGTCTGATTTTGAGCTTCAAAATCTTTTGCATTCTCGATTTGATTTTCATTCAGTAGTTTTGGGTTTTACTGCACCCGCACCATAGGTGGTGGAAAGTTCCAGTCTGCTTGTTACACTTCCGGCAGGTGTTTACGGAACCTTTGTACATTGGAGCAATTTTAGCTGGGGAGAGATGCCCTCTATACATCATTCCTCACAGGTTTTCTTGGAGATCATATGTCCTCCTATAATATAGGTGGTTTCTCCAGATCTTCTCCCCGTCTTCCAATAAAGTATTAGGTCCAGGATCTTTGGTTCATTGGTTCCTACAATCTTGAACCGTCTCCTCTTCCAGATTGATTCTTAGTAGGCTTACATACAGTTTAGAAAGCCATCTTTTTTCTCCCCTGAGTAACATGCTTCAAAGTGTGTCATCTTCAGATCCACACCTTTGACTTTAACGTCTTCTTTGAATTGGTTAACTACTTGCCAATGAGGGAAAGATTGAATGTCTCTCCCTTCTTCCAACAATGGCTGTCTTTCTTTCATTTGGTAAGAGTCTGGTTTTTTCCAGAAGGTCTTTACAAGTTCACCAAACTCCATCTTTCATGGATTCTTTGATGGAGAGGGCTTCCAAAGGAGAAAGGTAGGGTGGGAACTGAGAGTAAAATACCCATTTCTCTTGATCCCAAACCTTCTAGAAAGACTTGCAAAGCATGTGATTTCAAAAAGAGCACGGGACACTTGCCTCTTGGGACCAAAGAAAAGCGTGCCCGACAAAATGCGGGTCATGCCTCTCTTTGGAACAAAAGTTCTGTATTCTTAAGTAAAACCCAAGGCCATAACCAAGTCAAACGTGCCACAGGATAATCTCTATCTAGATCTAGGATCGCAAAACCACCTCTACAGCTTAGATCTCTCACTGGCTTATCACATATTCTGGGTTTCATGCCCTTCCAGACAAACGTCCTCCCATCTATTTCACATTTCAGAAACCGTGTTGTGGGAACAACAACCAGAATCATTGGGTAAAAGAGCAATATTTTGGGCAAGGGCGCTCAACTTAATAGCGGACTTTCTGCCCGACACTGACAAGTTCAGCCTTCCCCGGGTATGGAGTTTTCTTTGTTTTCATTTGGGGTTGGGGGCAGAGAGAGAGTTGGGGGGCAGAAACTGTGGAGTAACTGGACATTCTTCTTGTGCCTTTTCTGGCTTCCCCTTAATATGTTGGGAAAGTTCATCCATTCTCATAATGTAGTCATAGAATTCTGAACTCAATCCTAGGGAGTAACTACAGAGTAACTACAGAGTAAGTGTAAGGTAACTGTCAAGTAACTATACAGTAGCTGTAAAGTAACAACAAAGTAACTGTAAAGTATATATGGAGTAAAGGGACATTCTTGTAGTGCCCTTTCTGATTTTCCTTTGTTATGTGGAGAAAGTTCATCCATTACCCTCATGTAACCATAGGATTCCGACCTGAGTCCTATGGAATACCTACAAAGTAACTACAGAATAACTACAGGGTAACTAGAGAGTAACTGAAATGTAACTAAAAGTAACAAGGAGTAACTATAAAGTAACTGCAAAGTAACTGTGGCGTAACTGGACATTCTTTTGGTGCCTTTTCTGACTTCCCTTTATTATGTTGGGAAAATTCATCCATTCTCATCATGTAGTCATAGGAATCCCACCTCAATCCTTTGGAGTAACTACAGAGTAACTACACAGTAACCATAAAGTAACTATAAGGTAACTGCAAAGTAACGATGGAGCAACTGGACATTCTTGTAGTGCATTTCTGGCTTCCACTTAATATGTTGGGAAAGTTCATCCATTATCCTCATGGAATCATAGGATTCTGTCCTCAAGCCCTTTCAACGAACTACACCATTAAGCTTAAAAAAAAGAACAAGTAAGAAATATACACGAGTCGGGGGAGGAGCCAACTGCAATGGCAAAAAGAGGCTAAGATTTTTCTCCAGGAGCAGAGGAGAATAAAAAACCCCGAGAAGCCTTAATAAAAGAAAGAAAGACTCTAAGTAAATAAGGAAAAATAATGTGGGAAGGAATGTAAGATAAGATATGGAAATGGTTTTGATTCTTCTCCAACTGGAGGAAAATAAAAGACTTTGTTTAAACTGGAAATAGTTGTTGAGACGGAACGAGAGTAATCCTATTTTTGGTTTCTGTTGCTAGTTTTTTGTCTAAGAAAAAGGGGACTAAAGATTATAAACAGCCTGTTTGGAGACGATTAAGGGCAACAGATAAAACATATAATCGTCTAGTTAGAGATTTTGAAAATATAAACTTAAACTCTAACGGAGACGAACAAAAAATCAAAATGGCTACAAAACAGAAAGCTAACGGGACTAATGAAGAAATGAAAGCATTTATACAGAAATTTATAACAGAGTCTACTCAAGCTCTGGTAACCACATTAACATCTAAGATAAGAGCGGAAATGACTGAAATGTATACAATATTTCAAAAGAGATAAAAGCTTTGGATTTCAAAGTGGATGATATAAAAAAAAACTCAAGCAGATCAGCAGACAAAATTAGTAGAACATGATGACAGGATTTCTCAGCTGGAGAAGCAGATCATACAGTTGCAGGATCAAAACCGAAGAAACAACGTGAGAATTCGTGGGTTTGCAGAGCTACCACAGGAAAATCAAAAATCCTTGAAAGAAGAAGTGTTAAAATGGCTAAAAAGCATTGTTCCTGAGATTTTGTGGGAACAACAGGACATAGAAAGGATTCATCGTGTGACAGCTATGAAGAGGGGAATAACTCCCAGGGATATCATTATGAGAGTGGCTAATTTCAACAAAAAGGATGACTTGATGAAAACTATCAGAAAAAAACCAGGAATATTGAAGTATGAGAATACAGTGGGAAATCTATAATGATCTCTGACAGGAAACAATAAATTGGAGAAGAGAAATGAAACCTTGTATCATAGTTCTACAGAGAGCTGGAATAAGATACAGCTGGGGATATCCCATTTTTTTTAAATTCCAATGGGCTGGCAAAATACTACAGAATAAATGCTCTTGAACAAGGGTTACAACTTTTGAAAAATCTGAAATTGACACGGCAAGATGAAAAGGAAGATGAAGATGTGGTTGGCGGTGGAGAAGAAGGAGCAGTGGGAGGAGCGATTTGAGGAGAAGAAAGAACCTGGGAGAGATAAGAAAGGACAGAGGTTGAGGAGGACTGGAAGGAACATTATGATACAATACAAGAAGAAGAAAGAGAACTTTATAGAGCAGGAGAAGGGTTGATGACCAATGATTAGAAGAATTTTATAGATTCATATGGAGAGAGATTGAATATGTATATATAAAGTAAAAGGGTAGAGAAAAGGAAGGGAGGGGAAGAGAGGAAAAAATATGGGAAAGAAAATTAATTGGTAGAAGGTATTGGTTCTATGCCTGGAGTTGATTTCCTTTTACCCCCCCACGACCATTAGTGGTCGTTGGCAAAGCAAGAACGCTTTGGAGGGAAAGGGGGGATGAATGTATGTGTGGGTAGGGGAGGGATAGATGGGGAGGGAGGGAAGGGGGAGGGGAGGGGGAAGGGGAGGGGAAGGGGAGCACTACACTAAAGAGCCAATGAGGAGTAGGATTAAGAGATTGGAAATATGAAAAATGGAGAATAGATTGAGAATCTCAACATTAAATGTGACAGGATTAGGGTCAATAATAAAGAGAAAAAGGATAGAATCGATATTAAAAAAAGATAAGGCTGATATAATTTTTTTACAGGAGACACATGGAAAACAAGATTAAAAAAATGAACTTAAATTGAATTGGGTTGCCACTGATGAGGAAGCATTTGGTACATCTAAATCAAGAGGAGTAGAAATTATAATTTCTAAAAGATGTAATTTTATAGTAATAAGTGTAGAGTTAGATGAAAAAGGTAGATATGTAATTATGCAAGGCGAAATAGATGGAGAAATATATGTTATAGCGAATATTTATGCACCAAATGACAAGCAAAAAGAGTTTTATGAAGAAATACTTAACAAGATTAAATATATGAAAGGAGATTATATAATAATGGCAGGTGATTTTAATATGGTGATGGACAGGTGGAAAGATAAATTGGATCCATTAGTTAGAGATAGATATAATAATATAACTATTTTAAATAAATTGGTGAATAGAAATGAACTGGTAGATGTTTGGAGGTTAATAAAGGGTGAGGAAAAGAAATATACGTATTATTCATCAGTTCATAAAAATTATTCAAGAATAGATTATATTTTTGTATCAATGAATATGATACCTAGATTAATAAATTCAGAAATTGAAACAATAAAAGTAACACATCATGCTTTGATCGTCTAGTTAGAGATTTTGAAAATATAAACTTAAACTCTAACAAACAAAAATCAAAATGGCTACAAAACAGAAAGCTAACGGGACTAATGAAGAAATGAAAGCATTTTTACAGAAACTTATAGCAGAGTCTACTCAAGCTCTGGTAACCACATTAACATCTAAGATAAGAGCGGAAATGACTGAAATGTATACAATATTTCAAAAGAGATAAAAGCTTTGGATTTCAAAGTGGATGATATAAAAAAAACTCAACAGATCAGCAGACAAAATTTGTAGAACATGATGACAGGATTTCTCAGCTGGAGAAGCAGATCATACAGTTGCAGGATCAAAACCGAAGAAACAATGTGAGAATTCGTGGGTTTGCAGAGCTACCACAGGAAAATCAAAAATCCTTGAAAGAAGAAGTTTAAAATGGCTAAAAAGCATTGTTCCTGAGATTTTGTGGGAAAAACAGGACATAGAAAGGATTCATATGTGACAGCTATGAAGAGGGGAATAACTCCCAGGGATATCATTATGAGAGTGGCTAATTTCAACAAAAAGGATGACTTGATGAAAGCTATCATAAAAAAACCAGGAATATCGAAGTATCAGAGAATACAGTGGAAATCTATAATGATCTATGCCGGGAAACAATAAATTGGAGAAGAGAAATGAAACCTTGTATCATAGTTCTACAGAGAGCTGGAATAAGATACAGCTGGGGATATCCCATTTTTTTGAAATTCCAATGGGCTGGCAAATACTACAGAATAAATTCTCTTGAACAAGGGTTACAACTTTTGAAAAATCTGAAATTGACGCAGCAAGACGAAAAGGAAGATGAAGGTGTGGTTGGCGGTGCAGAAGAAGGAGCAGTGGGAGGAGCGACTGGAGGAGAAGAGAAGAAGACCTCGGGAGAGAAAAGAAAGGACAGAGGTTGAGGAGGACTGGAAGGAACATTATGATACAATAGAAGAAGAAGAAAGAGAACTTTATAGAGCAGGAGAAGGGTTGATGACTAATGATTAGAACATATCTTTATAGATTGTATATGGATAGAGATTGAATATGTATATATAAAGTAAAAGGGTAGTGAAGAAGGAAGGGAGGGGAAAGAGAGGGAAAAAATTGTAAGAAAATGAGATCAAACCAGTTAAGATTTAATCTCATCAGCAGAATAGTGCAGTAGAAGCGTGTTATAAAGTCCCTTTAGTTAAAGAACTCGTGGCTTGATCCAATAAAATCCAATATACACAGGTAGCTTTGAATAAACATTTAGAAGTTTACTGAAGACTTCTCAATCTACATATATAGAGAGTGTTCGCTACCTTATCTAGCTAATGAAGTATTGGATAATCGCTGTATAACTCACCATCCCGCCTGATGGTTTGGGATGCTGTAGGTTCATAGAATAGCATCCATGGGAGAGCGAGGAAGAAGAAGGAAAAAGATAGAACAAAGGCAAGATGTCTCCTTGTATTTTTGGGAGAGTGAACTTTCTTCCTATCAGGATACAATCCTGGATCACATGATCTGATGACCTGGGCCCTAAAGGTATTTATGATCATGCAATAAAAACAGAGAGAAGAGATGTGGGAGATAGAGCATGCACACATGCTCACACACACAAGAGGTAGCCCTGGTCTAACTAATCCCATTTGTTCTAACAACAAGATGGGGGGAAAGGAGAATGCTGTTAATTTTCAAACAGTCCCCTTCTCATTCTCTTGGACCCACATCGAGAATCTTCATCACTTCACGCAGCTTCTGGAACTGATCCCTCGGTAGAGGCTTGGTAAGGATATCAGCAATCATCTGCTCTGTAGGGCAATATTTCAGTTGAACCAGCCCATTGTGGCACATCTCTTGCACCTTATGAAAAGCAATGTCAATGTTCTTCTTGAGTGGCTTTTCACTTTCAGAAAGCTTGATGCAGCTTTGGTTATCTTGCATCAAAGTGGTTGGCTTGGGCTCTGTTATGCCTAAGTCCAGAAGTAAATTATGCAGCCACTTTATTTCATCACATGCTGCTTTTGCAGAAATACATTCAGAACCTGTGGATGAATCTGCAATGGTAGACTGTTTCTTACTTGACCAGCTTACCGCTCCTCCACCATAGAAAATCAGACTTCCGCTGGTTGATTTTCTGTCTGCTAGATCTACAGCCCAGTCTGCATCCGCATAGGCAATCAGTTGTGGTTGATCACAGGCTGGCAACATCAGCTTGTAATCTGCAGTTCCTTTCAGATATCTCACAACTCTTTTCACTGCAATGAAATCCTTTTCAGTAGGAGAGTTAACCATTCTGCATAAGATACCAACAGCATTTGCAATATCAGGTCTGGTGAAATTAGCTATGTATAGGAGTTTTCCAACTGCAGTCCTATACATGTCTCCATTTTTCAAAGATTCATGTTTCTCAGTGTCTTTTAGGAAACCCACTTCCATTGGGGTTGCCACAATATTGGCATCCTTTAGTCCAAGGCAGTCCAGAAGATCTATTATCTTCTGTTTCTGGTTAAGATAGAAGCTCCCATCACTGCTTCTTTCTATTTGTACTCCAAGATAGTGTGAGATGTCACCCAAATTCTTGATATCTATCTTTTTCTTGAGATTATTGACTATCTCCTCACTGTCTGCTTCATCTTGACTGCACAGGATCAAATCATCAACATAACATCTAATATAAGTCCATTTATTGTTCCTGAATCTTTTGTAAACACATTTGTCAACGTTGCCTGGAGTGAAGCCCTCTTTGACAAGAAGCTGGTTTAGCTTTTCACTCCATGCTCTGGCAGCCTGTTTCAGGCCATAAATGCTCTTGTTCAATTTGCATACAAGATGCTCTTTCCCAGGAACTTGAAACCCTGGAGGTTGTTCCATGTACAGTTCCTCATCTAATTGTCCATAAAGAAAAGCTGTTTTAGCATCAAGGTGTTGAACATGCATTTTCTTAGATGCTGCAACTGCCAACAAAGTCCTGACAGTTGTGTGTGTGGCTACTGGGGCAAAAATAACATTGTAATCTTCACCAAATTGTTGCGTATACCCCTTTGCCACTAACCGAGCTTTGTATCTTTGAATTACCCCTTCTGCATCTTGCTTTGTGGTAAAAACCCATTTACAGCCAATTGCCCTTTTTCCTTTTGGCAATTGTGACAAAGTCCATGTCTTATTTTTATGTAAAGACTGCATCTCTTCAACAGCAGCTTCCACCCACTTTTGTGAATCTAACTTTGGTAGTCCCTTGATCTTTTGCCAGTCAGAGGGCTGTGTAATTTCCTCCTCTGTGGCTAGATAAGAAGGCCTGTCGGGTGGTACTCCTCTATTGCTGCGTTCAGACCTTCTTACCTGGGGTTGGACACCTGGCTCTGCTTCTTGCACGCCGTCCGGTTCCTCATCCCCTGGCTGGTCCAGGTTCACTGCATCTGTAGCCCCTTCTTGATGCAGGACATCTGGAGGGTAGTATACTGTAACACACTCTGGTTGCTGGAGGGAGTCTTCTTCCACTGCAAACAAATCTGGGTAGAAATCTTGGTTTGAATTAGATTTAGACTGTGGTCTTTCATCAACATAAACAGCACTTATTACTTTTACTGTACGCCCATCTGAATTCAGAATTCTGTAACCATTTCTAGCATAGCCAACAAAAATTCCTTCTTCACTCCTACAATCCAATTTGTCTCTTTTCTGCTTGGGAATGTAGGTATATGCTTTACTTCCAAAGACTTTGAGATGATTCAGTTTGGGCTTAATTCCATTCCATAACTGAAATGGAGTCACATCTTTGGATTTAGTTGGCAGACGATTACACAAATATGTAGCAGTCATAATAGCTTCAGACCAATAGCGTTTAGGCATGTTAGCTTCTAAAAGCATGGTGACTGCCATTTCTTTGAGAGTTCTATTCATACGTTCTGCCACCCCATTTTGCTCTGGAGTGTACACTTCTGTAGTTTGATGCTCAATGCCATGTTCCTTTAAAAACTCATCAAACTCTGCATTAACAAATTCACTTCCATTGTCAGAACGCAGGCATTTAGGTTTATAGCCAAATCTGTTAGAGACAAGGTTAAAGTACTCTTTGAACTTTTCAAAAGCTTGACTTTTCTCCTTGAGGAGGTAAGTGTATGTATATCTGCTAAAATCATCGATTATTGTTAGAAAATATGAATTTCCTCCTGCTGATTTGTGTCTGAATGGGCCACATACATCAGTATATAAAAGGTCCAATGGCCTTGTGGATTGTCTCTCAGTAACTGGCGGATGAGAAGCTCTGACTGCCTTTGCCTTTAAGCATTCCACACATTTTTCACTGTCAGAGCATGTATTAAAGTCTCTAGCAAGTTCCTCATTAGCAAGTCGTTTAATGCACTGTATATTTCTGTGCCCGAATCTGCGATGCCATAGATTTGAGCAGCTTTTGTGAGTGCACTGAGTCACAGTATTTGCATATGAATCCAAAATTTGCATTTGATAACAGTCACCTTTTAGGACTCCACGAAAAATCAAATCTTTGCCATGAAAACCAAAACAGAAGTTCTTTTTGAAAATAACTCTGTTTCCCCTTGCTGTAGTAGTTCTAACACTGTACAGAGAGGCTTTTAAATCTGGCACAAAATAGGTATTAGAAATTTTTAAATTCTCTGTTCTGTTACTGCCAAGATTTGCTTGCAACATTATGGTACCTTTTCCTCTCGCCATGATTGATTGCCCATTTGCTAAGTAAATTGGAAAACTCACACTTGTATCAAGATCCACAAACAATTCTCTGCGATTAAAATAATGACTCGTTGCTCCACTATCAATAATAATCGCATTTTGATTTTGATAGTCAGTAGATTGCAGTGACTGTTCATTAAGTAGACCAACATTAAAACTTGTAGTAGATTTCTTTTTAAAGTTAAAACCTTTGTCATAAGATCTCTGTTGATTAGCCTGGGGTGTCTGCTGCCATCTAGGCTTTGATTTGTAAATTTGCCTTTTTCCTCTTGGTCTGTGTGAGGAAGGCTCTTTTATATGCAAATTTTCTTCAGCAAGATGAGCCAAAGCAGTGTCTGTGTCAGTAGACACTTTTGCTTCAAATTTACAGTTGGCCACATTTTTCCTACTTTGAAATTCTCTAACTTGAGCAATCGCATTTTCCAAATTCATATCTTTGTTAATTTGTAAAGCATCAATTATTGACTCGTAAAATGGTGGTAATGTGGCAATGAATAATCCTAATTTCACAGATTCTTGAAGTTCTTGCCCAGAACTTTCAAACTCAGACAGCAAGCTCATGAATTCATTAATATGTTGATTCAAACCAGGTAGATGAGAAATATTCAAGATTATGCTGGAGAGGATGTCAAGAAATCGGTACATATATGCATATGTGGTGGAACTGTAATAAGATAAGGGAATTTTGGCTAAACGTTTTTAAAGAGATAAATGAGATAACAGGAGTTGAGGT
>CAOLHI010005349.1:0-73850 GCA_948474755.1 Ctenosaura bakeri
AAAACCTCTTACTGCTTGTTTTCCTTCAGATGATTTTAAACATATTATAACCCGCCCCCACTGTGTCTTATATTCAATAATAGAACCATCTCTCAGCAGAGTTGCTCATGTACCCACCTCTGCCATATCCAACAATTTAATCATCCAATCTTCTCGGGGTGGAATCATTACGTAACATTTGAGACTGGTTTAGTAAGTAAAGTGCTGTTACTGTACACTCGTGTGAGATTGATTTACTTCTTTACCTCATTTTGGGTGGCTCTGATGTCAGTGGGTCGTTCAATCTATTGTGGGTTTTAGTTTGAACTCTAAATGTGCTATCCAAGGTGCAGAGTCTATTTTGGGGAGAGGGATCAGCACCTGGAGAGCTCCTTCTAAGTTCAGACTAAAGCCCAGAGTGGATTCATTGCCACTCCACCTCAGAGCCACCCCTCCTTGCTAACGGCACATCTGCCACTTAATACAGGTAACTCTGAACTACTATTTCCTTAATAAGAAAAGGGGAAATTACTTAAAATCACACAAACTATAGGGTATCCTCCTAAATGCTGTAAACTGCTCTACCAAGCTGTAAAATAGCATATTTTATTCATCAAATGTGTACCGTTGTTCAAGTAATATGTGAAGAGCTACTGGGATCAAATGATTTAAATTGGGGTTTTCTTTAGATTTAAATCAAGCCATCCTGTGGCAAAAGTCCTCACCACTCCTGGAAATTTAGTAGGAAGGGGCACCATCAACTTCACACTCTAACTCTCCTGCCTTTTCCGACATCATGGTCTTTACACTGGCTGCCTATTAGTTTCCGGGCACAGTACAAGGTGTTGGTTCTTACCTTTAAAGCCCTCCATGGCTTGGGGCCAGCCTACCTGCGGGATCGTCTTCTCCCATATAATCCGCCCCGCACACTAAGGTCCTCTGGGAGGAATTTACTGCAGCCAATCAGAACTAGGTTGGCTGCAGTTACCCAGAGGACCTTTTCTTCCGTTGCTCCCAAGCTATGGAATGGCCTGCCGGAAGAGACTCGGCACATTACCAGTCTTGACTGCTTTAAAAAAGCAGTCAAGACTGTTCTCTTCCGACAGACCTTCCCAGATTAGTGTTCCACTGCCTCTCATCAATTGTCCTTTTGTTTTTAATTTTGTTTTTAATCTGTTTTAATAATTAATGTGTTTTAGGGGGATAGAAGGGTTGGTGGGTTGGGAGGATGGGGTACATTTTATATGTTTTAATGTATTTATTCTTGTAATGCCGCCTCCATCCACTGGGAGAGGCGGGATAAAAATAAATTTTATTATTTATTATTATTATTAGCAGACAGGACGGGCAGAAAATCTAAAAATGATCGTTGCTGAGCTAAAGCGGCCAAGGGCCATTCCCGCAGTACAGTGTTATAGTGGTCTTATTCCACTTTCAACATCCCATGGGATCCTGGGGTTTGAAGTTTAGGGAGGGGCCTTTAAGCATCCTCAGCCAGAGAGCTCTTGGGCCTCAGGAAACTACAAACCCCAGGATTCCACAGGAGGTTGAAAGTGGAATAATAGCGCTATAACAATGTAGTGCAGAAACGGCCAAGATCTTCCCTGGGTAACATTTGTTATTGTTATCTGTTGTTCTCTGCGGTGCAGGCGTTCCTGGAGTTTGGCACCCGGCTCAACGGGGAGGCGTTGCCCCTTTCACGGGCGCACGACCCCCATCCTCTCTTGAGCCGTTGGCTCTGCCTCTGAACTCGGAGGCCACGCGCACAGGCCAAGAGCCGCCCGCGCCACGCCGCCAAATGACGCTCCGCGCTCGTCAGCAGCGCCAAGGGCGAAAACAGGAACAGCGTCCTCGCTGGTTGCGGCCGCCAGTTCCTTCCGCTTCCCGGAGGAAAGCGATCGGTGCTCTCGCGAGAAGTGGGCGCGGAGTGGCTGTCGGCGAAGGGCGGCCAGTTAGCTCGGCGGTGATTGGCAGGCGGCGCTCGGGTGGCTCCAGTCCCTGCCTCGGCCTTCTGCGGCCGCCATTGTCAGCTTAGCAGCTGGAGGAGGCAGAGGAGGCGGCAGAGGGGAAGGAGGAGGACGGAACGGCAGCCGAAAGAGCGGTAGTGGCGGCCCAGCGGCGCCAAGCAGGTTGTGACTCGTCCTGCCTTGTCTCGTGTGGGGAAGGGGGGGGGCGTTGGTGCTCGGGGGAGAGTGCCACAGTTTGGAAGCTGGCGCCTCCATTTTGTGCGAATGTAAACGGAAGCCCTTGGCCCACTTCTCTTTTTCCTTGTAAGGCTCTGAGGGACGGGCCAGGCTGGCAGTGAGCTGCGATCACACGCACACACACACACACACGCTCTCACACACCTTGTATGTGATTTCAGCCCTGTAATCGAGGAGGTGAGCTAAAAATCCCCCCCTCGCTTTTCCTATAAGCGTGCCAAAAAGAGTGGGCGAGAAGATACTGCCTCTTCTTTTGCCACAGTGGATTTGGGAATAGGTGGGGAGAGGGGCTTCTTCGTTATCGCGTTTGTCTCTTGCTCTTCTTCAGAGGAATTTCAAAGGTGGCGTTTCTCATTTTATCCACATCACCACCCTGTGAGGTAGGTAAGGTTTAGAGATAAACAGGCCCGCCCAGTAAGCTTCATAGTTGGACTGTGCCAAATATCAGTATCTTGTGAGCTCTGGAGAGTGTCAAGTACCTGTTCTAGGACAAGTTTTGACTAATCCATCTATAGTACTCCTTATAAGGTTGGCTTCGTCCTCCTCAACTGTGCTGTGTCCTGAGGGGCAGCTTGACATACATTCTGGAGCTACTTGGTTTTTGTCATAAGGTAATGGAAATCTTGTTGCAGCAAAAAAATAAAAAAAGTGCCTTGCCCCACTTTGTCCTTTTACTTTTTCTTTTGTCACTGTTGGCCTAATTTGAATTTTACACCTGCACTGTGAGACTACTTTCTTGTAAAGAGGGGACAAAAACATGCTAAAAAAGACAATAAATGACTGTCGCTTTTAAAAAAAAATGTAATGCTTGGATGCATCTGTATCATTTGGTGACAGATTGGTCACAGCTGAACATGTGACTTACTTTCATTGAAGAACATTGTGATTAAGGTGATAAGAAGTTGATTAGAAAGTCTAGCTGGATATTTTTCCTGAAATAACTGTTACACCTCAAAGTCTTGAATGTGATGAGTATGAACATGTAAGATTGGCCACAGTTGAATTCAGCAAAGCCTCTTGCAGACATGAGACAACTTATGTCACTAGGACACTTTTTACCCAGTCAAGCTTTTCTTTTGACTGAAAATGAGGGAGGAGAGTGTGATCTTTGCCAGTTCCCTTCTGTCCTTGAAGTCTTTTATCTCTCCCCTTTCCAATGATTGGGATTGTTGGAGGACCTTCAGAAACAGTAAGGGAGGTGGCTCTGGGGGCTACAGTAGAGGGGAGAAATTAACAATCACTTCCCTCCCTTTCCACCAGCAGGGTGTTTCTGAATGAAACCTCAGTTCAGTTATTACACTCTCATAATAACAACACTGGATCCTATGTTCAGTAGCGCTGTGCCATGTAGCACTGATAATCTTTGGTTCTTGGTTCAAGTCATAACATCTGGATCATTGTTGGGATGGCTCTGAAAATACTTTTAAGTTCTAATACCGTACACATCCTGAAAATGACTGAATATGATATACAGTATCTTTTTTCTGTCCTAGAGATTTAAACATGACTGTTGTACTGGTAAATGTCTAGCTCTAATCTGTGAAATGCCTTCAAGGTCTGTTTTGTGTTAAAAATTAGCTGCCTCTGTGCAAAATGGGTATGTTAGGATTTGCTAAGGGTAAAGTAAGAACCATTATGTTACCCAGATTGGGAATCATGCTGTCTTCCGTATGTTGTTGGACTACAGACAGCCCTAGCTAGCATAACCAAAGGTGAGAAAAGCTGGGAGTTACAAACCAACAGCATCTGGAGGGCCGCATAGTTCCCATTCCTGATGTTTCCCTAAAATAGATGCAGTGGCTTATCTGAAGTGTTTTCATTATCTTAGTTCAACTAAACTAGTGCCAGGCTACATTGTCAAATGCCTTTGAGCGGCTGCTGGGAAACCATGGACTAAGAGACAGTTAATGTCTTGTGTTAGGACTACTAGCACATTTTAGAAGTGACTTATAAGTTGTGCAAGCTTTCAGATCCTCCAGATCTCATCATTTGATATGATGCTTCAGAAATTAGGGGGTAAGGAAAGAAAGAATGAATCTAGAAATCGCGCCTGGTGGATTAGCTGTTGTGTGTGTCTGCAACTACAAAATGATTACTGCAGGCTCTTACTGAGATGAAGAGTTTGCAATTTCTCTTCACCTCAACAGACCAGGAAGCAAGCTGATGCTCTTGAGAACTGCTTACTTTCTTTGTAAAGCTCACAGACTCCTGCAGTGGTTAAGAACAGAGGCATGGAGCAGCATGATAGTATCTGTATGAATAAAATTGGATTATTAATTTGAGTGTTCCCTAGTCAAATGGCTGTTCAGGGGAGATTGTTGGTGTCACCTAGTGACTTAAAATAGTTGAAATACTTATTGGAAGGTGCAGTCTCTCTTGGATGTTGAAAGTTTTCTTCCTCTGATGGTAAACCCATCCCTAAGAGGTTAATAGTGATAATTGGGTGGTATAATTAGGTGGAGGGAACTTAGAACATGAGCTAGATTCATGTCTATGAGGAGAGATATTTGTGATCATTCTGGCTTCTTCCAGAGATCGCTGCCTTCACCTCAGGATTAGATAATGGCAAAAGTGTATTAGTGTGGAGAAAACAGATGGAGAGATTTGTCATATGATGCTGTTTAGATATCTCTGTGTGAAGCAATATTGGTTGCAGTTAGTTCTAAATCCTTGCTGTTACTCAGTTTTGCAACAGTTTTTTGGGAACAATGCTACAAAGAGAGAACTCTTGTGATTTACACTGGGATGGGCAACTGCAGAGGGCCTGGGGACAGTTTCCAACCATGTGCCTCCTCTCCCAGGTGGCAGTGCTGTTGTTTTGGGCACCCTCGATGTGAGACCACATCACTTTAAGCTGGCAATTTGGCTGATTTCCTGCATTGGTTGTTTTTGGGGAGAGATTGAGAGTCTCAGCCTGAGAAGGTGGGTGGGAGAAGTAAACAGCTGTATTCACAGGGGGCTTTGAGTTGATTTAGCTGGTTTGGGGTAAACTTACAAAGGAATCTGGCAAGAATTTGAAATGGTTGAGAGGCTTACCCTAGGGGCAACAGAAGTTGGGCTCATGGGTGCATGCAGACTTTCTTCACCTTTAGCTTATACCACTCTCCTTGTGGATAAACTGCTCCCCCGCTTTGCTGTAGTGTTATTGTACCAATTTCAGATTCACTTCCCATCCACTTTTGCTGTCAGTGTAAATAGGACTGGCCTCATTAGCTGGGGATATAGTGTATTATCCTGTTCAGTGATCCAGACATTTTAACAGCACAACTAATATTGAATGTGTTGAATTTGTAAGAAGGATGGGGTGGGTGGGAAGAAACTAGTAACTCTTCCTTTTGAAGCTCTTTTTTCCTGACCAGTTTTTATGCCAGTGGGAATTACCACTAGAGTCTACTGGTAGGGAGATAGCGGGACAGAGTGGTTTGAAGTTTGGATGGGGAATTTTACATATTTCTGTTTGCTTGGATGATATTTGAAATGCCCCTCCCACATATGAAGGTGGTAGCACCCCAAAACTTATACATTCATCTGCTGATGTCACAGCTTGTTTACTGCTGAAGTATGCTAGCTCACAGCTGCATGGAAATGAAGCACCACCAGCCCTACTGTATCTTGTATACCTTTTCTCTTTATTAGTTAATTTTGATTTTTTTCCCCCAACAAAACTTTGAATTGCTGAGACTTTGTAGCCATAGACTGCCACTGTAATATGTAGATGTACTACCTGTGTTGGCAAAAAAATTAAGTCATCATTTAGCCATTTCTCTTGTCTGTTATGCTGTACAGTTCTACTTTCTCCAAACAGACCATGATCCAAAAGAATTTCTCATTTTCCTATTTATTAAAAATCCAGAACAAGTAAAGTAGAATTGCTTATACAAACTTCAACATTATGTATTCTCATAATTAAGATACCTTTTGTCAGTACTCTTGTTAAAAGTTCACTGTCATGATCAGGCTCTGCCCAAAGGCTAATATCTCATCTGCAGTTATTCAGTGAAGCAAAAGACCTCCAATACTTCTATAGGCAGACTTGAGGACAGAACTAAATCTATATGTCACTGCGAGCCATAGTGTAGTCTGTTGAAATCTTGCTTGTTGTAATGTGTGATGAAAGCTTTAGTAATTATGAGTCAAGAGTACAGACACATTTTTTTAAGCAAGCAGAAATAGAAATGATTGTTTAATAAAAAGTTTAATAAACAGCTGAACTTCATACAAAAAGACTTATCAGTGCCTGTTAGCAATAGTCACAAAGTGGACACTATTCAGAGAAGCACTGCATTTTAACTGCCAGTTATTGAAATAGACAAACTGTGTCAAAAATACTCTGCTACTAACCTTAGAGAAATGACTAAATGTTACACTAAATGCTCTTCAAGTGAGGCACTGGGTGTAGGATATCATTCATATGACATGAACCATAACAGATTCCAAAGGCACAGGAGGTTTATTTTTAATGGCAGATTTGTTGTTTCTTTTGGTGTGCCCTCAAGTCCTTCAGGATGACCCTGTTACTGGATTTTCTTGGCAAGATTTGTTCAGAGAGGGGTTGCCTTTGCCTTTCCATGAGGCTGAAAGAATGGGACTTGCCCAAATGTGTATGTCTTGCCTTAAATTTTATCCTGAAAGGTTATCTAGATGTAGATTATTGCTATGATCAAAGAACCAGAATGAGGAAGGTACTGAAGCTAGAAAAAGGAACAACTGGTTAAGCACCAAGGTGAATGTGTTCAAACTAGAAGAGCCTGACTGATGAAACTTGCCTTCTTGTGTGTGTATGTGCACATATGTGTAACCATGGAGCAAACAGCTATGATTTTGAGAAGTCTGGGGAAGGATACTAGAAACAAAGCGGAAATCTTTCCTTTAAAATGTTGAAAAGGCAACCTAGCAGTTAGTCACCATTTAGAGAAACCGTATATACATACAACATTGTACATTCTAGGATCTTGGTAGGTTGCTTTGCCTGTATGCATGAATATCAGCATGCCAGAGTTTCTTGAGCTGAGTTGGTGCTGCACTGCCATGCCAATGTTGCATTATTTGGTGGATGGTGGCCCAGTTTAAGAATTTAGGGTGCCATGCAGTAAGAGGCTGGTGACTTCTTGCAGTCCTCCTTTAGTGGAGTCTATATGAAGAGTAATAACTAGGTATGTTTAGAAGACCACAAATTAACAGCTTATATAAACATTTTGAAGAGAATTTGTCTTTGCACATATGCTGGCATGCTAAGTACTGACTTAGATGTGTTCTCTGTTGAAGTAAGTTAGAATTCCACTTGGCTGATGGTCTTGTTTACTGATGAGATATCAAGTTTCCAGGCCACATGTCTTGTGCATGGCTGTTGGGAGAATTGCTTTTTAACCCAAGATTAAAGAATTCAACCTCCATTATAAATGAGACAGCAGACTCTGGTTGTCTGTGGTGGTAATAACCTGAATTGAATACTGTGTAATAAGTGGTGGCGCAGTGGTTAAATGCCAGTACTGCAAGCCACAAGGTTGTGAGTTCGATCCTGCCCGGCTCCAAGGTTGAGTCAGCCTTCCATCCTTTCTCAGGTCGGTAAAATGAGTACCCAGTTTGTTGGGGGCATGTATAGAAATGTTTCGAAATACATGCTATTTGTAAGTTGTTCGCCGCCTCGATCCATATAGAGAGACGGGATACAAATAAATAAATAAATAAAATAAAATAAGTTCTTCTGAATTCAAGAGAAAAATGTCTTGATGCTATTGTACAGGTTTAGGTTACTTGACTGTACAGAGATGTACAGGATAACAAATGTATTGAAAGTTAGAGATGTCCAGTAGAAATCTACTTGCAACATGATTATTATACCTAAACAATATGCATATTGCTTTCTGTGGTTTCTGTCAAGATGTGTGACCGTTGTGCTCTTTCCTATCATATACTGTAGTTCAGAAATATCTTGAGCCAGAGGTTCTCTGCCCATCAGCCGCTTTGGATTTCTTTTTGGCTAATGCTGTCTTGTGGTTCTTAACTATACTTTGCTATACTGTCTTGCATTGGTGTGTATTTGTTGTTAAATTTCTAGGAACAGTTTTCACCAAGTGGGCATAAACTGAGCTTTTCTGATCAGTAATTAAAGTTATATCTCAAGCTAGAGTCATTCTAGCTTAAAACATTCCAGCTAAAAACTTCTTAAAACATTTCTTAGGCTGAAAACCCCTATTGCCACACCTGTCTGGATTTGGATGTGCATTATTTTTGGTCATCTTGAATCATTTTGGCTCTTTTCCTTCTGTGCTACTTGTATGAAATTGCAATGTGTTGAACTGTATTTTTAAAGGTTTCCAGGAAGCATTGTTAGATTTTTATGTGTAATGATTTATAAAAATTATAAGAAGGCAGTGTCACCCTCATTATTAAATAAATCTAATCATAATCTCTTTAATGAAAAATTACAGGGTGCCATTTATTTTTATCTCGCAGAATAACAGAATCTTGTAGTTGGAAGAGATTGCAAAGGCCCTGTCTAAAGTCTACGTTGTAACTGAATGGTCTTGTTTTGCAACTTTGATTTAACATTAAAACATTGGTACTCAGGCTGCTTTATCAGCACTAGAGCAGAGTTTAGAGTTGTAAGCCACATAACCAGTAAATTCATAACTTTTACTGATATATTCATACAGAATACACACTCCATTATCTGACTGAGAAATCTGAATATTTATTTCACAGTTTACAGAAAATGGACTCAAAGCCCTCAAGAATTCCACGAAGGGTATCGGTTCAGACCAGTTCTCGAAGTGCTAGGGCAGCAACTGGAAGTGGAGGAACTAGTTTAACTGACTCATATCGTACAAGAGACTCTCCATTGAGATCGGAATCTGGGTGCCAGGTAAGCGTTCATTTCATGGCAGAACATGGTCGTCTTCATCTTCAGCTGCTGTGTTCATGCCACCTCAGAGCTGACAATGTCAACTTGATTATATAAAAGATACCTAATTTGGATCAACCTTTGTTGACTAACAGTTCTTACTTCTGCAGTTTAATTTAAAATCTGTGTAACTAAATAGAATTCCTGTACGGAAAATATTCCATCCAATACTAGTTGGCAGGGTAAATCCTGGAATGAAAAAGGATTTCTGTAGTAGGCTCTAAGCAATTTATTGAGATTTTCCCTTGAGAAAACAGTTGTTATATTTTATAGAGAGACCAAAGGTTACTGTTGCCAAACATTTAACAGTAATGTTAGAGAGATAATGTTCCTCAATTCAGTCTTACAGATCTATAACTCTGAACATTGTAGCTCCTTTTTTTTAAAGAGGCCAGAAGGAATGATTCAGCACAGAATTGGCCTGAAGCATAATAAACAATGAAAGTATTTATGATACTCAATTTATACTCTTTTCCTTCCAGAGTACTGAGTAGACATGTGCTCATACCATGAGACTTCCTCCTTTTTTCCCAATCCCAAAATTTGCTCCAGGGGTTTTCCCCCCAATTCTCCAGAGCAGATTTTGAGGGGGGCTGCCAGGGAGCGGAGTCACCTCCACCCCTGTTTCACTAGCAGAAGCCATCAGTGGGAGGGTTAATTAAGGATTCCATAATTACTGTTGCCATTTCTTTCTTTTTGTCACTTTTCTCTGCTTTTTTTCCTATTGCCTTTGTCACTTTTCTCTATTCCCTGGGGTTTACTGATCCTTAAAATGCAGGAAGAAATGAAGAGGCTTGCTTATGTGAGAAGTATATTGATGTGTCTGCACAGATGAAATTGTATGGCTGAATCAGTAGGGAAATAAATGCAGTAAAGATTCTGCTAAAAGTGCAGCTCTTTTATGTTTGGTATCTTCAACTGAGACAAAATTGGCTGAATAATATTTAGTGTGAAACAGTATAATCACAGCTATTAGACAACTTAAAAATATGTTGCTGAAAGTAGAATTATTTTCAGTACTAAGTGACAAATTGTTAGCATTAATTGTCACATCAGAGTTTTGAACTGGCAATCTTATGGAAAAACAAGCAGGGAAGTTGATTTGTGTTTAATTTGCTTGAATGTTTCCAATCAGTTTACAACAACAAATAAAAAATACAATGCCCCACATCAGGTAAAAATACAAATAGTGGCTTTTAAAATGTTTGAAAAATCTTAAGTTTTAAAATCCCTGGGATATTAGAATGGCTATTGCCTGATATTGAAATGATACTAACCTAAGTGCCAAACAGGTCTTCTGAGATAAACTTCCATATACTGGGAAGCACAGCTGAAAATGGCTTCTTTCCTGTGCCTACCCACAGTCACATGGAAGATGATGATCTCAGTAACTGGGGAATAGGAATGAAAGAAGTATCACCAACAAACACAAAGGGAAGGGTCTCAACCATAGACAGACAGATCAAAAATATGAAAATACAAATACATGCAGAGATTAAGAATGCAATAATAGATGTCAGGGAATGTAATTGCAAAATATAATGAAATATAAGGCCATACAAGTAAAATATGATCAAGAATTTCAGAATACAGATTTGGATGGAATACCACAATTTACACCATAAAGGTCAACACTCATGGAGCACTTGTTATATTTGCCTTGTTATGTTTTTAGGTAGAGTTCTATGCGTGTTGACTTCCTTGTAATTTGCACAATATCAATTAGGCCTGTATTTTTGGCCCTGTTACTGCGCTCCATATGTGTTGACCTTTTTCTTTTCTCTCCTGCAGAGCAGAAAGCGTACTGGTACTACATTCTTCTTGGAAAATAGTTGAACTGAAGCAGAGTTCCTTCCTCTGTTATTTGTGTTATCTCATGTGATCTGGCTGTGCCCATTTTAGTTGATTGGAATGAACGTATTGGAGTAGACAAAATTCACATTTTAGATAGGTCCCAGCTAAAAATGGGAGTATCCAAGTAAGATATGAATAGTCGTGCAACAATATAAACCTCTTAAATAATCCAGTGCTGTTGATTAAAACCTGCAAATGCTTATTACATATGAGACATGATGCCTTGAACAGAGTTGAAGAAGATAACCATACTGCTTTTTAGGAATCTAACCGGCTGCATAGTTCCAGTAGAGACTGGACAATTGGAGAAAGGGAAGCATATGAAAGTCCATGGAAGCTTCCAGCTTCATCTCCAGCTCGCTACTCAGGAACATTGGATCGTCCATGGTCTGGAAGAGTTTTGGGAAGCAGAAACAGATTGGTAAGAGTGGTAATTTCTCTTCCAGAGATTCTAAATAATAATAATAATAATAATAATAATAATAATAATAAAAATTTTAAAATTTATTTGTATCCCGCCTCTCCACATGAATCGAGGCAGCGAACAACATGAAATACATTATACATTACAAATAGCATGTATGGTTTACAATGTGTTTTTTTAGCTAATTGCCCCCAACAAGCTGGGTACTCATTTTACCGACCTGCGGAAGGATGGAAGGCTGCTTGCTGCACCAGGAAAAGCTGGTTAATGCATAGTTGTGTAATTTGCAGTAAGAAGTCTTAAGAAATACAGAAACGGAATCAGTTCTTTAGTGCTTGATACTGCTGCAGAAGATTACAGAAATGTGGTTCAATTTTAGAAAGTTTAGATATGTATGAATTACAGTGGAGGTGGGCAAAGTGTTAATTTGCCTATAACCACCAAAAGTCCCCACATCCCCTTCCCTCAAAATTGAGGGACCAACAAATTTTCTTTCAAAATGGCAGGTGGTGTCTTTCCAAGCCTCTGGAGGAGTTATTGTTAAATGCTGTTAGCTATTTTGTGATGTTTGGGGAAATTTTGCTCTACTTTAAATCTCTAGAGACCTTTTTTAGCATGTGCAGCTACATAGCCTCTACAAAACAGGATGTGACCAGAACAGGAAGTTTGGTTGGAAAAAAGGGCTATAGCAGACCAAAAAGGATGTGTGAGAAAGTGTGTGGGACTCCTGAAAATGTGGTAGAATGGTTAGAACCACCTTTCAGAGGCTGGAAGAGGGCACGCTGTTGACTGCGTTAGATCAAAAAATAATTGGAGGGCATCCCAAAATTGAAAGAGAAGTGATGTTGGAAGGAATTGAGGTGTACTGCCCTCCACAGTCCCACAGCTGGCAGTTGCATGTGACTGTGTTAGAAAAATCCAAGCTCCTGTTAGTATGTGTTCTTGACTTTTTAAAATCTGGTTTCACCACCTTTTTCATAAATGCTATAGTTACTGTCTTATTGTTGCTGTTCTGTGTTGTTTATAGGCAGTGGATTATTAGTTACCTTTGCTCAAGGATTCTGGTGCTTTGTAATTTTTAAATGCTACAAAGCACATATTTTGTGTTACACATGTTTATCAGGAAAATAATTGTGCTATAATCCACATTCAGGGTGTCTAATTGTTCATGTTTTCTTAGGTCACATGAAATGTAAATTTTAAAAACATAATAGACATAAAATCCATTTGTTACTAGATTTTTACCATTTCACCATATTCGTTGAGATTATCCCATCTTAATTGTAAACCAAGGCCAAGGAGGACTAGAACATAAAATATTGGCTGGAATTAAGTGAACAGGGAAGCAATGCCATGAATTCATGAGGTGGCCATGAAGCTTCTCCCTGTGGCTTAGTATAAAAAGTGTAGGCAGTTTTATGTATGTTAAAAAGAAAAAAAGTCATGTTGCCTAACCATGCTTCTCTGAAAAAATATGAGGACTCTTAGGCCATTTCCACACCTCACCTCATTGCTGGGATGATCCATGGACATCCCGGCCTCACCAGTCCTGGGACAGGACTGGTTTTCCACCACTCTCTTCTGCACGCATCCCTTGGTGGTGGAAGAGTAGCAGCATTAACACCAAAGCGATGCCTTCTCCTTGTCCTTTGTCTGTCCTGTGGCACCTGATTGGTCACCTTTTTCCTATTGGGCAATGTTGAACGCATCCGTGCGTCAGGGCTCCCAGATTGATGATGGGAGGTGGTGTGATGGAGGAACCGCACACCATCAGGTAATGGGACAGTCGCACTTTAGGGGGTCCGTAATGGACTTTTTCCATTATTGACATACGGTATGATACAAGCGAGTTAGGGGCAGTTGGTGGTGGGATAGCGAGGGGTTGCCCATGACATCATGCAAAAGCACGGCTCCTGGAACAGCAGTCACCTGTCATTGTGGTAGGTGGATATAGCTGTGTGGAAATGGCCTAAATTTAGGTGGATTGTATTGTATTTTAGAAGGCAGGTTCTTTAAGTTGTGGTGGGGCTTGTTAACATCTGTGGTCATGCTTATGTTCCTAAGGCTTAAATCAGTTGTTAGCCCAACTAGAATAGATGTATTGAATCACTGGAACTTACATAACAAATTCTGTAGGTGTACTCTAGTTGGGATTTGAGCCTAAATTCTCAGTAATGTGCAGGTAATATGTATGTGTGTGCACTCACATACACAAGTTAGCATGCATACATATGGTTGGCTAAGTAGTGTCTAAAGAATGCGAGAGGTATATACTTCTGTCTTGAAATCTGAAATAAAACAATAAGGAGAACAAGTTGAAAGTTAGTGAATATAAGAAGAGATTAATCTTGTACAGACATTTCTGCAGCCTCATCTGAGTATTAAGTCCACAGATTACTTTAAACCTGGAGGTGTGGGGTGGGGGTCCTATGCTGGGTAATTTAGATTGCACATTTATACATAATTATGTGGGAAAAATTCCATTGAACTTGGCGAACTTGTTTCTGAGTAGAAATGCATAGGACTGCACTGTTTCAGCTTTGAAAACTGACATAAATTCGGAGTGAAAATAATTGGCAGCCAGTGCAGATAGGCCAAAAAAGAAAAAAAGAGTAGTAATATTTTTACCAAGAGCTGTATTAACCAAGAGCTGTATTAATGTATTCTGTACTAGCTGAAATATTGTAAGTGTCTTCAAAGACAGACCACTGTACAACTCCATCAAGTTCCTTACCAGAGCATTTAAAACTGAACAGAAAATACATTATGCAAGCTTTTGAAACTTCATTGGCTTCTTCATCAGGGAAAGATGTTAAAAATCATATAGGAGAAAAGTGGTGACAATGGCCTACATTCTGTCTGACATGTTCTCGGTTAAGATGGGGGATTTAAATGCAGGCAGAGACCACTTCCTTTATTGGGCATGTAAGGACTAGGGAGGAAGAGCAATAAAGGACAGGTAATCACATTTCAACTCCATTAGCCAGAGAAAGGTAAATTCTCTAGAAATTCAGCTGGCCCTGTCCTATGCAAAGCTAATTGTACTTAGGGAATTTTGAAGAAACAGAAGGGGAAGAAACATCCTTGTCTGGTTTGTGTGTGTGTTTGTTTGTTTGTTTGTTTCTCTTTAAAGCCTAACTTGATGCTAATTAAAGAATAATGTATCTCTTTAATCAGGGAATAACTTAAAAGTTGATTTACATTGCAAGTTACCCAAATATTAAGAAAACCCCTTAACTAGGAATTTGGAAGTTAAACTTGCAGTGACGCACAAATAAATTACCACTGACAGTATAGAAACAGCAAATTCTGACTGCAGTTCTCCCTCCATACTCAAAGAATTTGACCTTTGTGAATTTGCAAGGCATGTGTATGCCTCTCCCCCTCTCTCCCCCTCCCATTCACTTGTGTTTTTCCGGATACGGAAAAGGAAGACAGGCACCTGGACAAAAGACAAGGAGATGGGTGGGGAGGCACATACACACACCTTCCTTCTCCCCTCTGGAGCTCCCCCTCCCATTCCCTTGCCTGCAAAAGGCAAGGGAATGGGAAGGGGGAGCTCAGAAGGGAATGGGAAGGGGATTGTGGGGGGGGGTTATTTGCAGTTTTCCCACTTTGGTGAGGGTTCTACACCCCAAACTCTTGCAAAAGTAGAGGGGCCAATGTACGTTATGACTTTAGGGCACTATCTCTGATTCTATAATATAGCTGCTTCCATCTTTTAAAAATATGGAGAGAAATGGAAAATAGTGCTTAAACGTGCTGACTTGCAAGACTAAGCTGATCTTGCAATTGTTGGCTGAAAGCGTCTTGCTTTGCAAGAGAAGGGAATCAATGCTATCACTATCCCTGTTGCCACTCACCATTGGGAGTCAAATAGCAATAATCCCTTGTTACCTCCAGTCATGGATGAGAGATGGTAGGAGCTCTTGTCCCTGAATGGAGCAGGACTGCCTAGGAATATCTATGCCTTGGATGAGAAATGTCTGTAAGCCAGAGGTTCTCCTCCAGTTTAAAGGTATATACGTTCTTAAATTAACTTTATTTACATACAAACTTTCTTCATTATCTTATGCAGATACTTTCACTAATGTTTGATTTAATCTGTTGCTACCTTGCTTGTGTAGATCAGGTTTAGTGGTAAGTTGTAGATCTAACTCTTATTTTGCAGAAAAACATTAACCATTTCAAAACATTGCTTGTAGTCTACATCACCATCTTCGCCTCTTACATCTTCTTGGTTTGGTGACTCTGAAAGAACTCAGGGAGCATATTCTTCAAGACTACATAACCAGCAACAGGATACTGATTCTAAGAGACCTAAACTTTCTTATACATCTACCTCTAGTGTGAGAAGTAGTGGTTTAAACACTGTTTCAGGTAAGTTATATGTTAAAAGCTACATAAAAGCTACAAAATTTGACTTTATTTTGCTGTGTGCCAAAACCTGCTTCTTGCTAATCAGTATAATGCTGTTATATAAAAACCACACAGAATTGTATGGCTCCTTAAAAAGTTGTTTACAATGTTGTCTCTTTAGTGGAGGAGGAATCTTGGAACCTGATGAGATTTCCTTCATTGGTATCTTGTGCAGGTATCTTGCTGATAGTATCCTCTCTTTTTACTACTTTCCATTCTGTTTCGAAGGTTCTCACTGGAGCAGCACAAGAAGGCAAATAGGCCACCTCCTTTTCCATTCCACTAATGGAAGCTTTTGTTATATTCAAGAGCCTCTGTTGGTGGATAGTCCATACTGAATAGAACTCTTACCAAATTTATTATAGTATAAGCTTTTAGATACTGTAGTCCATGTCGCCAAGTGGAGATAACGTCAGATATGGTTATATATAATGGGACAATGAAATATAAGTAAAACTATATTTTTGAGACCAGAGTTTCTTATGTAGAGTTATTCTGACTAACCAAGAAATAACATGTTTCTTACAACTATTATTAAATTAGTATAGCCAACACTGTAAACACTGACTTGTGAAAGTTATCTGAAAAAGATAATGAGATTGTTGCTGCTTACTGAAATAATCAACATGAAGTGTCCAACTTGGGCACTTCTCACCTCTTTATTTTATTTTATTTATTATTGCACATATAACAATATTCAGAAGAGAGAAATGTGAACCAAGTAGGATCATGTGTATTCAGGAATATAGAAATAACTGTTGACTGTTCGAAATTTGCAGCAAAGAAGCAGGAAGACATAACCTTTTTAACTTATGTTTTAGATTCCCCATGGAGGTACAGTGATGTCCCCAGATCTTCATCTATGGTACTTGGATCATTAGGAACTGAACTTGTGAGAGAAAGAAGAGAGCTAGAAAGAACAGACTCATCTGTTAGTAGTCTTGTGGACTGTAGTCACAGGAATAGTGATTTCCCGTCTTCATCATGTATGTATTTGAAACTTGAGAATTTTTAGGCACATGTTATGTGTGGTTCCATTGTAATGTTCACAGATGATCATGATTCTTGCTTAGATGCAGCCACTGTTCTTGGCACTTACATGTAATTAACAAATACAGTGGTTGATAATGTCATTAATTATGATGGTGGAGTTCCGATAGGACCAGTTTTCCTTAGTCTTTTGACTTTTTTTTTCTGGTAAGAAAAGTAAGTTTGAAACATGGCGTTCTAATAAGCCAGAGCATTTAATGTATTGTTCCAGTGGCTTTTGTAATAGAATCTGGTTGGACTGTAAACTAGTTTCAGTTAATCAAGGGACTGGACTAGACTGTGACTTCTTGCAGCCAGTACAGACTGGCAAAAATCTTCCCCACTCAGTGAGCACTGTGTCCAGAGATATATTTGTAGGAAGAATGTAGTATGTTACCTAGACTATTTAGGCATGAGTAGCCATTACCCAAAAGTGATTTCTGTGGGGACCCAAACTTTTTAGGGCAACAGAATCTTTACCAGCAGTCTGTGGGTGGCATGTATTATGTTTGTCATGCTAAAATCACTTTGGCAATGGTAGAGACTTCCTGTATGGAATTTTTAGCTGAATTATGTTACTATTACCATCTTAAGCAGAGTAATTTGAAGAAGTCTGTGATATAAAAGCAGGAAGATTAACTACAGGTGATCAATTAAATCCTTATTTTTAAAATTTTAACTGCTCATCAGAAATGTTACTCTGCTTTTAGCTTTTTGGAAGGATGAAATGAAAGCAACGCTGACTTTTCTGATTGATGTAGCATTTATAGTATTGAAAGTTTAGCTCAGGTGAAATCAGAATTGCACTATTACTGGCATTTTGAAATCTCTGTGATTACTATTGTATTTACAAGTTAAGCAACACTAGTTTTGTATCTGCAACATGCATTACATAACTGTGTCATTTCAATTTTCCTTTGACTAGGGTTGTATTTCTTGTTTGTTCTAAACATCAGCTTGGATCCAGATATGTCCTGTATGAGCAGAAAAAAGGAACTGGGGGAGGCAGAGGGTTGAGGTGCTGTAATGGTGCTGTAGGGGATTGGGAATACCCTGTGCATGAGCAGATTTTGCTTCATCTATCTCTGGATTCAACCCATTATATTTGGGAAAAGGAGGGAACTCTAAAAGTGAAGGTGAAATTTAATAATAGTGTTTCTTCCTTTATATATTCTACTCATCATTTTTATAAATTGAAAATTAAAAGTACAGTTATATTATTGAATCATATACTTTGAAAAGCTATTGCTGTTGTTGAAAGGATACTTCTAATGGAAATACCTTTGTATACAGTGTAAATGTTATTGGATATATTTGGATTTGATGGCATATAAAAAAATTTGAGTTGTAATTAGAGGTAACTTGATATTATCATTGGCAAAAATACTAAAGTATTTTCACTGCGGATGTGGTGTAGTAGTTAGTGTCAGGCTAGCACTAGGAGGACCCAGAGTCCATTCTCTCTTCTGCTATGAAATTTAGTGGACCTTGGGCAGTTGCTGTATCTCAGTCTACCTTTTTTTCTATGTAAATATGCATAAAATTGGTCTGTGAGAAATACACTTCTGTGGCTGAGTTAATAATTCATGTTTGGTTAGAATAAGCTAAACTATTCTATAACAGTAGTTTATAGTTGATTGCTATCTTAATATCTCTTTTGTTATTGTTCCTATGGTAGATCTTCAGGAAAGATCTGCTTCTTCATATGCACAGGGTGCGAGACCAAAAGAAAACTCACTGGGCTCTTTGAGGCTGAACACATCCATGAACCGCCAGTTGCCTTCTGAACATCAATCATCATTACTCTCTAGAGAACACAGCTGGAATTCAAGATCTAACTATGTTTCAAGGGAGTTGGATTCTTCTGAAAGGAATATACAGCCAGAGTTTATCCATGGTGGCATACGAAGCGGATCCAGTTCCTTGAGCAGTTCTGAAAGAGTCATGCCATCCCAAAGGTCGTTAAGTGAGCCCCCTGCAGATACTGAAGGAAGGCGCACAACAAGGCAATTACTGTCTCGTTTAGCCTCTAGCATGTCCTCCACATTTTTTTCCAGAAGGTCTAGCCAAGATTCTTTGACCTCAAGGCCTGAAGTTTCAACTCTTCCAAGAGCTCAGACCTCTACCCAGGCTAGTGCTGCCAACACAAGTTCAGTTTCTGAAGGTACAGAAGCTCAGACTCCTGATGTCTCTCAGGGATTTAGTTTTCTTAGGCGACGATGGGCCCTGTCAAGTGTTACACAAAACCCAAGTACTGATTCAGAAGCTGAAAGTTACAGACATGAATCTGAAAATAGAAATTCAGGTTCCTGGCTATCATCTTCTCTCAGGAACAGGTGTACACCTTTGTTTTCCAGAAGAAGAAGAGAAGGAAGAGATGAAACTGCAAGAACCTCTACCTCTGAAACACCTCCTAGATCTTTGCATATTTTTAGGAGAAGAGAGTCCAGTGGGGAGGCATCTCTTGAAGCACAAAGTGAATCCATAAGGCCTGCTGCAAGGCCACCAACCCCTGCAGTACCTAATGGTGCTACATCTGCTGCCTCTGGGCCAGATTCAGTGCATGGTAGAAGAAGTTCTGGAATATCAGGAATGTTTCCTGGTTCTCTTTTCCGATTTGCAGTGCCCCCAACATTGGGAAACAACTTGTCTGACAATGTTATGATAACAGTCGATATAATTCCCTCAGGCTGGAATCAGCCTGATGGACAGGATAGTGATAAGTCAAAAATACCACCTTCAAGAGATCCTGAACGTCTGCAGAAAATTAAAGAGAGGTAAAGTGCTGTTTTTGTAACTTTAACATGATGTTTAAATTTGACTGTAAAGCCACAATAAGGTACTACAAAATCTTTTAACTTTCTCTTTATTAATGTTGTCTTGGACCCAGTGTGTGGTGATTTTTGTTAACTTCCTTTCAGTTGCAGCTCCTATAGCATTCCCAGTGGTCTCTCAGACCTTCAAAGAATTTCTGTAGGATGTGCATGATAGCAGGGGGAAGGTGGGGAACAGAAAAGCTCCATTTGGTGGAGATGAGTACATATTCTTTTCATGGGCAAAAAGTTGGGGTTTAATGTAAAATTTTCAGAAATTTTGAAGCTGGGGGGAGATTGATTTTTTGTTTAAAAAACCAATATCAGCACCTCTTACAGATGGCAAATTGCTTTGTTACTTTAGGTAAATAAAATATGATACATATAACGTGCTTTGGCATAAAATTATCGTGTTTGATATAGTAATAGTACAATTTGTTCAGAATATAAATACAAATTTAACATATAAATGTTGTTCTTTGTTATGAATGGAACTACTGGGTTCTGAACTGTAAGGGATACCTAAACCATAAATGTTTACAGTTTGAGAAAGGCAAAAAATCCCCAATGAAAATGGAAGAAATCAACATTACTTTGTCTCCAAAAATAATGTTCTCTGACGTAACACATTAATTCCTATAAAAAGTGCTGAGAAAGGGAAACAGAGACCAGGAATCATAATGATCCGATACCATACAGAGTCTTACACAGAAATCTTTCTCTTTTATAGTGCTTAGAAATGATTTTGTGCCAGTAAATATGTGAACACCTTTCTCAAACTTTTTTTTGTCATTCTAAAAGAAAATATCCCATAACTCATTTTCAATTTTTCTGGTAAAAAGGGTTTCGGGGGGGGATCCCCATATTTTCCTGGGCCTTCACATCTCTAGATTTGAACCAGTGTCCTTGAGAATGGTATGGTACCACTATGTGAATGATTTCTTTTTAACATTATTAATTACTTGGCTTAAACTGTTCATTGGTTGTAATTTATAATCTTGTGATTATCTGGGATATGAGTATTTTAGATTAATGAGTATTAACAGTAAAGCATATTCCAGTTCTGCATAACAACTTTTTTGCCTTTAGTCTTCTTTCAGAGGACTCAGAGGAAGAGGAGGGAGACTTGTGTAGAATTTGTCAGATGTCATCTACTTCTCCTACTAACCTCTTAATAGAGCCATGCAAATGCACCGGAAGTTTGCGGTATGTTCACCAGGAGTGTATGAAAAAGTGGCTACAGTCCAAGATTAACTCAGGTAAGGCTGCTTGGTTTTAAAACAGGAGTTTAGGCAAGAGAGAATGGAATGGGTCTTCAGTTGCAAAAGGGACTCCAGTAAGTGGAAATGCTGATGTAGTGGAGAAAAGAGGTAATTCTTGTTGATCCCATAGCTGCCAGCATCACTTCTGATGTTGTTCAGGAAGCTCCCCAGGTCTCTGGAGAATGTTTTCGGGGGCAGAGGGGAATACAGGAACAACAGGAGAACAGATGAAAATACTCTTGACCGTAGGAGTGGAGTTTTTCATGCAATTTTACAGCAATTGTTGTTTGATTTATATTCTACCTTTTTCCTACTATTCTGACAATGTTATGATAACAGTAGATATAATTCCCTCAGGCTGGAATCAGCCTGATGGACAGGATAATGATAAGTCAAAAATACCACCTTCAAGAGATCCTGAACGTCTGCAGGATCCATTTGTATCTGTTCATACAATTCACATATGGCCTGGCTGTTCTCTTCCCTCTTCTCTGTCCTGAGATGCTAATCATCTCAGTGGGACTAGGGATCTATTGAGACCCAGGGCATCTTACAAAAATTTAAACAGTTATTCTTAAATTTAGTCCTGCAAACCAAATATGTAAAGTAAAAATTGAACTTTGACAGACCACTGATATTTGATAATCAGAACCTATCATGTAGATATGTACTTCAGAACCTTGATGGCTGTATTTCAAATGAGATCGGGGGGAGTTAAAATGTTGATTGCTGTCTGCTTCTCTAATCTGTCCCCTTGATGGGAAGCCCATCGAATCCGCCCTTGTGCTTTATTTAGATAAGTGCATTGTAACAAGTAGTTCTACCTGCAGACTTACTTGAAGAGAGAGCCCTGTTTTGGTGGTGGTTGTTGTTGTGGTTGTTGTGTGCCTTCAAGTTATTTCCAGCTTATAGTGACCCTAAGGAGAACCTGTCACTGGGTTTTCGGGAGGCTAAGACTATGTGAGACGCCCAAGGTCACCCTGTAGGTTTCCATGGTTGAGTGGGGAATTGAACTCTGGTCTGCAGAGTCCTAGTCGAACGGCTCAAACCACTACACCAAGCTGGCTCTCATATAATGCTTAATTTCACAGAATTTTATTAGGATGACTGTAGAGTTTCCAAAATTTAATAAAGTGGATGTTGAACATAGGGAAGCAAAGTAGCGTAAGATGCCAGACATAGACAATCCCTACTTTGCAAAAAGTGTGTATGGGTGGTGGTGGATTGGAATCCATCCCCAAGATTAAGGGGCTGGGAGACAGCAAAAATTGGCCTTGAAGAATGCCCTTTTTCTAACTAGTTCCCCTTGCTTCTTTACTTATACAAGTTGGAACCCTGGAGCAAAAGGCCAAGGTACTTCTCTATCATTTCTGGTGGCACTACTACCTCAGCCTACCTTTTTTTCCCTTCAGTCCTTATTTTAAACTTATATCTGTTTGCATAGTTTGTCCATACTAGTAACACCTTATAATATAGATTTCATAATTCTTCTGATGCAGATTATTGCCTTCCCCTTACTAAAATTCAGAATACCTCTGAGACTGAGAGAAAGAAGTTGGTAGCATAAGCTTGTGTAGATGTAAGTATAGAAGACATCAGATACATCTGATGAAGTAGACTCAGTCTAGAAAAGCTTATGCTACAAACTTCTTTCTCTCAGTCTCAAAACTGCTACAATATCCCTTTGCATCCTCCTCCTTACTAGTGTGAGATTTAAGCAGAATATTGTAACATATCCATTTTAGGCTTCATTAACTGTTGGTGCATGGAAAGCTAAATGAAGTATGCTGTTTTGTCAGAAATGCTAGAACAATTTATCTTCACAATTTCCAATAAAAAGGGACCTCCTGAACAAATGTGTGGATTGGGATATGGTTGTTCATCAGATTTTGAATTTCTCTGTTATAATTCTTTGCTCAACTGTATCAGAATGTATTTGAAATGAGCATTTTGGAACAGCATAATTTTAGAAATATGAACATGAAAGTGAATTTTCCAGTAGGTACTCTAAAAATGCACAGAAGTATGAAAAGTGAAAGTTCAGGGTATCTGATCATGAGCGCCTGTACTTTCTGGAATTTTTGTTCAGTGTGGAATAGTATACGCAAAGGTAAACCTATTTTCATTGGAGGACTTCCCTCTTCAGACTTAGTTTTTGTTGCAAGACAAAAAGATACAACTTTCTTATTCCCTCAGGTTCTTCATTGGAAGCTGTAACTACTTGTGAGCTGTGTAAAGAGAAACTGCATCTTAATCTTGACAATTTTGATATCCATGAACTTCATAGAGCACATGCAAATGAACAAGTTAGTATATTTTGGCTAATTTGGTAAGTGTCAGTTTAGTGCTGTGACTCAGGACAGCATGTTTTCTAAAAGAAAATATCTGCTCAGCTAAAATTTGAGTGGTATGATACAGATGTAGAAAACGTTTTATGGTGTGTGTGTGGTGAATGTAAGAAAGAGTGTGGTGTGTTTAAATTTGCCTTGCAGCTTGGGAAGAGATGAGAGTGAATGTGTTTGAAACTGGAAGCAAGAATGAACATAGATATAGCCTAACCACATTTGCAGATTTTTTTTAAGAGAAGTGTCCTGGGGGTTATGGAAGGCAGGAATCTTTCAAACAGAAGCAGTCTCTTGTCTTTTGGCAGTGAGCATGAGTTTTTGTGTCTAAAGGGGTCTGAAGCAACACATTTGGATGGAAGCTTGAGTCAGTGTTCAATGAGTGAAAACTAAGTTCTTCTGTCACAGCATAATATAAGTGCTGTGTTTCCATAGATGAGTAAGAAGATACCTAATCACTGGAAGCACTTTTGTTATGTGGCATCAGTAACCATCAGCAGTTTCTTTTTCTGATGCTGCAGAAGCTAACCTTGTTCTTAAGTGTGACCCTGCCCTCCTGTTACTGGCACAGGCTTGCAAAAGAAAATGTATGTAATATGAAGATGCGCATATGATAGGGGAGAAGGAATGCAAAACACACAACTGCTTGGAGGTGACTTGTGAAACTGGCAAGCAGATACCATTATTATCTTCACTGGAATCACCTTGACATTAATGGCTCAGCTGTAAGACTTGTGTGTCTTAATTACCAAGATGTGAGCAAAACACTTTATTGCCCAAGATTAGTGTTATATAACGGCTAACTAACTATTAATATTTCAGTATCAGTTTGTCTAATTTAAGATATTTTATTTTTTTTAATACTTGGTGCTTATTTATCTGTATTGAAATTATTCATGTTTGAGGTCTGGGTCACATCTTTATTTAGCAAACAGGAGCCCCAAAGATTGGTGGTTGCCTTGCTTTCAAGATTTACTTTGCGCAAGCCAGTTTACTGAGAGACAAATTTATTTGGCAGTGAGTTTTATCTTGGCTAGGCAGTTTCTTTTAAAGCACATCTGCACTAAGAACTGTTTCTTCAATGGATATTGCTTAAGGAGTAAGAATCCTGTTTATACATGCCCTGTTGGGACAAAATAATCAGTGTCACATAGCACTGTTCGTGCTTTTCAAGGCAACTTGATATTTGACTTGCTGATACCCTCTCTCTCCAGGCAGACTATGAATTTATCAGTTCTGGGCTTTACCTTGTAGTGTTGTTACACTTGTGTGAACAGCGCTTTTCAGATATGCTGGGAACGACAAGTGAGGCTAACACACGTGTCCGGGTAAGTGGTATGTGCTTCTTATATGATAGAGGCAGACAGTGATGCTTATTAAAGTGGGTTCCATGTTCTTTCAAAAGTTCCCATAAAGCATGAGCCATATTTGGTATGGTACAGGGATATCCTTTTGAACAAACGCGGGCATTGCAAACAATCCAAGTCCAACAAGTCTAAATAGTTCTACTTTGGAATCTGAACATATTTATGTGTATTTCAGTGAACTGTAGCGAATTGTGCTGAATCTATGTATCAGCCAAGAATAGAGGCTTATATTCAGTTCATGTGTTAATTTTCTTCTACATGCAAGTAATAAATCTTCTAGAATTCCTCCTACACATTTTAATGTATGTTGTTAGCCATCTGCGGATCTTGTGATAAAGGGTGCAGTCGAAATAAAATGAACAGATATCTGTTCCTGTCTCAGCTTTACCATGTACCCATGCAAAGAAATGTAACATGACTTGTTGGAGCAGCTACTTTTCATGACAGGAGTGGGTTCTGTTGTACCTTATGTAGTTATTAAGCAGTGCTGACTGTATTAACAATTCTTCAACTTGCAAAGATGGGACTCTTCACGTGTAGGTGAAAAATTGAGAATTCCAGTTCTGGAAGGACATAAATATAGAATTTTAATAATTTAAAGTCCTGTGGTGATCTGCAACTTTTAAATCTGCCTTCTTTCTGAATTGCTTCTAGTTTATTAATCTTGCAAGAACTCTTCAGGCACACATGGATGATATTGAAAGTAGGTGGTTTTCCTTTATTTAGTTTTACTTCAAAGTTAGAGGAACAACAGAATAACACAAATCTGTCTTGAGATGTATAACATAGGTTCATAAGAGGTGGGCTGAGCTGCGGTTTTTATACAATGACTAACTATCTCATAAAATTGAAGGGGTGAATTGTTTTATGTAAAATTGTAGTAGTTATTAAAGGAATTCTGAAAGAATCTTTTATATACTTTACACTGATGATACCTTCCAAGTTCACTGGTTCTAACAAAGTGCCTTGAAGCATCCTTGTCAGAGAGGTTGGGAGGTACAATCCAGGTAAAAATAAACACTTATTTCAACTTTATATGGGACATTGTAAGTGCATGCTCATCTATTCATTAAAAATCACTAAAACTTGAAGTGATTCATTTTGGCTGAATTTTGTCCACAAGTGAGACCAGTCTAGCTGGATCAAGCAAGTGCATTTTTTGTATTCTTATTGTCATCTTTAGGTTTTTAACTGAACATTAACAATTTAACTAGTTGGCTTTCAGTCTTTTCTGAGAAAAGTGCAATATCTTCCCTGGTTCTAGCAAGAATTCTTAGTTACTTTCAGACCAGCAGAGAAGTTCATTTCATTTGTTATATGACTGTCGGCATTAGCTCAAGCTATATGTTATAGTAGCTGCCTGGCCTTACTGTTGCATTTTTGAACAAAATATGTATTAACTAATTAGCACCTACCTGTAATTCATATTTTGTGCTTCTAGGATGATACAGTACAAAAATTGGTATTTGCAAAAGGGCCCCATATTCATGTCTGCAGATGCATAGTTCCATACCCCCTTTTTAATTCCCAATGAGTAGGCATTCCTGCACTTGCTAGGTAGTAGCTGATGTTGAGCAAGTCTAAGCTACTTATTTCCTTTTTTGTCTTTCCTGCTGAGGCTGAATGAAATCTGACACAGTAGGAGCCAAGAATATGCGAAGTGGCTCACATAGCAGAATTTCTCTCCAATAACTGTAGGGAGTATCAGTATTTGTAGAAGGTAGAGAAAAGTATTGGAAGAATCTAGTTGCTTCCACTTTACTCCAAACAGTTACTTGTTACTGCTTCTTGCAGAGGTGGACACCATCCAGCCTTCTTAATTTCCTTCTTGTATTTGACAGTCTTCTTTCTTCCTTCATCTGTTGATTACAATTACCTTGTCCTTTGTTCCTACAAATATAACTATCTGAATGATTCAAGCACTGATAATCAAATGCATTAAATTGCTATACTTTATTCCATGGATGGATTTTTATCTTCCTATTCAAGGAACTTTGGAAATACCTTGGCTGCTGATTCACCAGGAGCATCTGGCTTGTCATTTTAAAAATGTGTCTTGATTTTTTTAAACATGAGGCAGTGACTCTGTATTAATCCTAACTTTACACAGTGGACACTGTATAAATTTGCAACTTTCAGCTATTGCAGAATGTGGCATCATATACCTAAATGACAGCAACATGAACATGGATGTGCCAAAGTGTGCATGTGTACATGACTGCTATTTAATAATATGGGACATGAGTATTTGCATTTTTTGCTTTTGTGGTAGGTCTTGGAACAGAACCCCCACGGATGAAGAGGGTCCACTGTATTTAATTATGTCCCTTTCTGGGAAATAATCCCTAGTTGGCCCATGCTAGGGCTGAAGGTGCCTTTTAATGTTAACTCACCTTCAGTGTAAATGCACTTGAACAAAAGCAAATCAGATTTGCACACACTGTAAAGTCTTTCCTTCTACACTGATACTACTCCAGCCCTTCATTGTTGTAGATCAGGTTTGTTTGTTGAATATGTATTTTTTACACTGCCCTGGAGGAATTCTGAGAAAGAGACTTTGTAGACTACATCAGATTAAAACTGTTAATATAATGTTGTATTACCATTTAACATTGCTTCAAAAAGGAGCAACCAAGGCCTGTGAAATGTTTGTTGTCTCATCATTTTTCGTATAACTTTCTGAAACAGTCAACAAAATAAAGCAAAATTCTCAAAATAACCCTCCCTGTTCCATTTTAGCATTAAGGTGTGTAAGACTGTTCTTCCATTTTCAGTGCTAGTAATGACTGAGGTAATTCCTGGTGATGAAAGACTGCAGCTTGCAATTTATGAAGGGCTCCATCTTGAAATATTTAATTTAGAACCCTGCATGTGTGATAGTAAACATGTTATGCTCAAATTAAAATAACCTAATGTACCTTAGACTTGTAGAGAGGTTTTTGATTGTATCCTCTATTTCCAGCAGCCTCAGATGATGATGATTCTGAAGATGGTGATGGCGGGAGAGCACTTGATACTGCATAATTGCAAAAGCAAGAACTGGATGCTCAACAGACACAAGTACCATCAGTATACATTTACTTAGCAGAACACAGTGAATACTGTTAGATTTCTGAAGCATTGCTGAGTTGAAAAACCTGCTGTTGCCCACTGGTATTCAGAGACTTGAACATTCAGTCTACAAGAGTGTGTTTCTCCTGTGAGATTATGAGATGTATGCCTTCTTCTACAATACCAGATTTTTATGTGTAAGGAAAATGTCCTTTTGTATAAACTTCTTACAGTAATCAGTTAAAGTTCTGGGAAACATTTCTCAAGGTTTGCTCTTCTGCTGGCTAAGTGGTAAAATTAAGTGGGTTCTCAAATCAAAGTCACAGGGAAGGGATAATTATATGTTAGCTTTTCATTTAAAAATACCTTTGGGAAGTCTCATCATTTTGCTTCCAGTGTTAATAACTGAGATTGAATGAGGGAATGAATGGGTTCTGAGAAGCTAGTGTTAGGTTTCTAATTTTTTCTTGGAATGGTTAACTCAAAGCAATAAACTTGCAAGGGGCTACTAATACGCATTAATGATGGCTTTTATAAGTATTGATTTCAAAACTGCGGATTATATTTGATAATATTATTATGTAGATGTTCCAGTAAGGAATTGCAGCTGTAAACACTGGCATTTCAGCATTCCTGGAAGGAATAAAACTTGTGGTTCAGAATCTTAACCAAATTATTTATCTTAATGAACCTTTTTTAGAACCCACATTCACTGCTGAAACACTGGTTATCATTGTATTTTCTAGTGTTGTCACCTGTTTGTTAAATAAAAAATTGCAATGCATACCCCTTGCCTGCCTTTGTAAAATACAGCTGATGTGCTGCATAATTTTGTGGGATAAATAATATGTGTTTCACCTTATTGGGCTTGTTGTCTAATACCCAAAGGGCCACACTTTCCCACTCCCTGTTCTGGGAGAGTCTGTGTAGAGCTGCGGGTAGCTGATGAACTGTATCATGCATACAGGAGCCAGCAATTCAGTTTGAAAAATACAAGTGGACAGGTTAAAAATACAGGATTTAATGCTGCCTTCTAGCAGTAGGAGGAGGACATCCTGATATGGTTTGATCCTCCCTCTTTCTCTGATTGGTAGATGTCAAGTCTATAAAAGTCTTCCAGGGCTTTTATGTAAATTATGTACAACTAAACTCACTTTGCAATGCTTAGTTTTGGTTGATACTTCTTTTCCAGTACGTTGTTTCATCTGGTAACTGACTAGAATGGAAATAACTTCTATTATTGAACTTCAGATCAAGAGATAATGAAGTAAAGATGTGTCCGTCCTGTGTTCAAGCATTCAAATAGTAATTTATTACAATGTAATCCTATGTGCTTACTCCTGTGTAAGCATCCAAAGGTCAACAAATTCAACAAATAGTTCAGTTACTGGTTGTAATTTAGCATGCAGCAAACATGTTGCATAATGTCCTTCAAGTAAATACTTGCTTGGCCATTTTAGGAATTACTATTGCTTTAGTTCTTATACCAGTCAGCACTTGCTTATGCTCTTGTAAACACTGGACTGTTTTATGTACACAGTTCTAGTCTCTTTAAAAGTCATGCTTCTCTTTCTTTGTCTTCTCAAGAATAACAATGATTGAAGTAAACAAAGTTTTATTTACCACTACCAACGTCCCAAACATTTACAAAATTTTAGCACTTGTGATTGGATTAACATGGCACTGTGTTCAATACAGTGCTAGTGGGCATTCAATTAATGGAAGGTATGGAGGGCTTCTGTACAATCCATAGCTTATAACATCCTGCATACTTCCACCACTGATGGCCTGAAATGAATGAGTTACTATATGCTCTTAGTATGTCTTGTCACATTTTTGTCCAAGTAGTACCTGGAGTAGGCATTTCATAGCCTTGATTTATTATCAGGATTTAAAATCAGAGGTTCATACACATCTAGCCCATGACTCCAATGCTGGTATTTTGAAATAAGGAAAGTACAATTGTAAATGCTCTTCAGAACAAGTTTTAGCAGAAGGGCTATTGAAGCACGAACTACTGGCCTTAAATCTAAATGCTAATACAAACTGGACTAGACATAATGAATCAGTTGGATTTACCTATGTGTTGATTCACAATTCAGCAGGTAAGTAACAGATCTATCCCAGTTGGTACTAGCAGTTGTATTAGGCTTACACATAAATCTTCTGGTACAGAATACTGAGTATCACTTCTGTACTTGGGGCAGATCCTAAAGGAGTTTTCTGCATAGTTACCATAGACTCATGGAGTTGGAAGAGACTACAAGGGCCATCCATTCCAATCCCCTACCTTGCAGCAGTCTAGATTAGGAAAACTTGTGAACACCACACGTGTTTAGCTTTAGCTAAACACCTTGAAATACTGTGGCTTCAGCTGGAGATAATAAACATCCTCCAAGGGTTTAATGCTGGGTCAAGCATGACTGCTACATTTTGTGTATACACACACACACACACAGAGCCAGAGTGTTTTTTTTAACCCACAAATCACTAGTCTTAAGCTTTGTTGAGACCATTGGCATAAAAATATTACAAAAGTAAAGTGCAATTTGCAGAAAAATATGAAACAGTTGCATAGATAGAACATTAATTGGGAAGAACAAGTACATTAATACTTGGAAGATTTGAGATTAACACATAGACTACAACTGTTGTGGTTTACTCCATTTTTGCTCACCGAATATGCTCTTGGCCCTTTTGTAATTATCGTAAATGAATGGAGGTTAGGCAGTGTATTCATTTTCCTCTTCTATAAGAACTTCTTCATCACTGTTTGATGAAACTTGAATGGCAGAACCGTGTATAGTACATCTTGTTCCAGAAGAAACCCTCCTTTGGTAAAGGAACCAGAGAAATGCTCCAGACACTGCCACAACTATTGTTGAAGTTATGACTAAGATAGTGGTCCAGACTTTCTTTTCTGAAACAATACAGTGATTCCACCCAAAGTACATAATCAAATTATGCACATTACTGCTGCAGTAAAGTTGTAAATGTTTGTCAGCTGTCAAACTAGCAGCTAGTGGATGTATCTATGGACTTAACATTTTATAATCTTTATCCTGTCTTTCAATTCTACATGCTATTTCAAGGATGGGCAATTGGTTTGTTATCAGCCTCCCCACATGCATGTCCTTTGGGTGGTGTAGGGTACAATTTTATCAAGTGTTGAGCCTCAAGTGCTTGTAAGTTATTTCTAGTTTTGGAACACTCCCACCAAACAAACATAAAATAACCGGGCATTGTAAAACTGGAAAAAATTGCCTCCCAGGGCACCCTTTTTAATACTATGGGCAGGGGGATACACTAAGGCCCTTAGCGGGCAGTATGATACTGGCAGGACATACTTTGCGTAGCCTCTGTAATACAACAGCCCAAGGTCACAGTTTGCCATGTTCTGAAAACTTGAAAGACCATATGTATTAACCAGTGCTGGGCTTGGCAAACATTGCACTCCAGATGTATTTGGCTTACAACTCCCAACACAGTAGTGATGGACTATGGAAGTTTTACTCCAAAACTTTTGGAGAACTACAGTTGCCCACCTTGTCTTATAATGCAGTATATAGTAGGGGATGCTAAACATGGAGTTATAAATGTGTGTTTTAATGGTGGCATAAATTTCATTCCTAATTTTTTTCTTACATTTTACTTTGTACTTGGTATCCTAGCCCCAAAATGCATATTTTCTACAAATCATCCATTAACAACTATGTCCATGGAAGATTTCTTTTCTGACTACCATTGCTGTTTGTCCCTCATCTGACAGCTCATCTGACACTTAATTTGGCATCTACTATGATAAAAAGGCTAACAGTTGAAAGTGCTCAGTAAAGTTAATAAAGTTAGTACCATCAAAATATAATTGGGCCTGAATGCTGAGAATCTCTGTTACGCATACACACTTGAATATCCAGACAGATCACATGGGCTTTGATCTAGATTTAGTCAATAGTTAAAACAGCAGAATCCTTGAAATCAATGGGAATTGACTTGGTCATTACTAACACCAGTATCAATTGATTTCAGTAGGTCTGCTTTAGTGATGATTAAATGGAGATCCAGCCCACAGTATGTGTGAATGTTTTAGTTTCCTTCAGACAGAAAGAACAGCAAGTGTTAACCATGAGAAAATACTGTTTTACCAGAAACTGGCTACAAGAAAGCATAAAAAAGAGGATACTCACCCAGTAAATACTCCTTTTCATACAGAACTACAAGTATATATGCAAAAGAAAATAAAAAAAGATATTAATGCTTATTTTAAAAGCATTCTGCTCAGTTCCCAGGGAAATGAGCAGAAAGATGAGTTACAATACTTGCAGAGGTATACTGAACAGAAAATGGAAGACATAACAAAGCCAACTAAGTGTAATACTACTGGTAAAAGCCAACAATTGTGCTGATCTGAAAAAACATATTAATCTGTGAAAGTGTCTTCTATATGTGGGTTTCCTCACAAATGGATATTATATGTAGAAGTGATATGTGCATTCAAATGGAAATGTCCTCCATTTCCACTTTCAAGGAACCATTACATTTGGATTCAGATCTGTATTCAAAGTTTAGCACAACTGGTCACTATAATTTGACTGAGACTTTTTGATTTTTAATGCAAGTTTTATGAGCACAGATAAACACCCTATTGGCTTTCACTGTTATGAATCAGACACTGATACAGTTCAGACAGCTTAATTCTGAACATAGTGTCCTATGCTCTGCAAAACTAAGGGAGCTCCCATGCATGCAACTCTGCTTATTCACTTAATGGGAGGACAGGGGTTAAGCATCTTGTGACCCTCCAGATGTTGTGGACTGCAACTTGTAACCCTACCTAGCATACCCAATAAGGGATGACTGGAGCTGTAATTCCTGAAGCATACAGAGGGCTACAAATCCCCCCTCCATTACACAGCTTTAAAGCCATTCCCATTGGTAAGAGTTATACAGGAAGCCCCCACATCTTTTGATGCAGCATTATCTGATGACTTGCTGTTTTGATGCTTCCAAATTAAGAACAGGTTCCATCCATTCAATGGGGGCTCTGCTCTTTCATCAATTCTTTTTGCCTATGGAGGCTTGCTTGGAACTACTTGCATGCATGCACTGCTTGCAAAGCAAGCTGAGAGAGGGGGGAAAGTGTTTAAGCTGGTTAAGAGACTTAGCAAGCAGAGTGTGCATAGTAGCCCCAAATGAGCCTCTGTAAGTCCTTCATGCTTCCTACATTACAGTACATGGGTTCTGCTTTTCAGCCAATTCTGTTTTCTGACTGTTCTGGTCTTTAGCCTGTTAGGGAAGTGGGGGAAGCTCGTAGTACCCATTATATCACATGACTGGTAGCTGTCCCTTCCTCGTCTTCTAATAAGTGTGTAATATCTCAACATTTTATTGACTATCTGAACTTTCTGTTCATGTTACTTATTACTTAGTCCTTTGATTAATTTATATTCACCTTTTTCTCAAGACAGCCTGACATGAAAAAAGCTTAGTCTGTATATAACAGGTTTGCTTAGCTACACTGGAAGCTCAGTTGAACAAATGGCTGTTTTATAATACTCTTAAGGATATCTCTCCATTTGACTTTCCTCCTAACTTTCTTATAAATAAAAATTTAGCTTAAAGTGTGCAATATTTCTGAATACTTGCAAGACTGAAGGAAAGTAGGGTACATATACCTTGTGTTTAATGCAAAGGCCTTAAAGGGAACTTGGGTTAGAGACAAAGTTTTTATCATTCTACTTGGGGAAATCCCTGACCAGAAAGTGGCATCCCAAGCACAGAAAATAAGGAAACTAAGAAAATATTTGCTGATTTCCCCCTCCTTCTTCAGCACTTTCTCCCCAACTTTTCTTGTGTAGCAAATTTTTTAAATTTTTTCAAAACAGCTTTCCAGAGCTTAAAAGGGACTGCAGGAAGCCAGGGGAACAGCCAGTGAGAAGGTCTGAGTAGATTAAAAAAAAAAATCATTGTAATATAAGGAGTCACTCCATCCATGTGGAGTGGATCCAATTCATTGTTGTCGTATCTACAAGAGAAACATAATCAAGACCTGTCTAAGGAACTGAGGTATTCCCAGCATCGTATAGAAAAACCTTACAACGCATCACTAAAGAAATCTTGGCACATAGTTTACATACTGGCAGTTTCACAGAGGATCTGAGTCAGTGGGAGGTGCTCACAAGTTGTTTTTTCCCATCCACCTGAGGTAGTGTGCATAGTGGCACAAGTGTTGAGGAGCTCCTCCTCGTTGCTTTCTTCCGTCATCCAGTTTGTAAAATTCACTTTGGATTTATCATACCATTTGAAAGCATCATCTATAATAAAACAACATGGAAAATCTGGAGAGGCTTTTGTCATTTTGTTCAAAACAGTAGGATAATATTTAAAATAAAAATCAAAGAAAAAACCTTCTAAATGCTACAGCGTTGGTAGTGCCCTATATGCAGCTGAATTAGATGGCTGCAGGGCGAAAACAGCTCCACAAAGAGTCCAGTGACACTTTAAACAGAAACTGTGCAATGCTAAAACGGGGGAGATTGATCTCTGCTAAGTTCAACAGAACAAACTGCTGAGTGAATACACTTAGGATTGTATTGTGCCATATGTTGTTGACAAGGGTGTCCTTCAGCAAACACATTGACTGCAATCTTGCGTTGGGAGGAATGGCCTCCAACACAGCCATTTCCTTGTTACTGGAGAGGATGGGGATGAGCAGCAAGGTCTCCAGCATTCTTCCTGGAGCTGGAGGCATCTGACGGAACCAGCTCCAGGAAGAGAGCTTCCTGCAGAGCTCCCAGGCATCAAAAGCTGCTTGCGCAGCACTCCTGGGAGAGAGTGGGACACACCTTCTCTCTCCCCCTGCTGTCCAGCAACACGGAAATGGCTGTGTTGGAGAGAGGGTGGCTATTCTCCTAAAACAGGATATTTAGGGGGAAGTGTTGGTTATTGTGTGCACAACCACCATAAAAGTGAATTGTGATAATGTGAGGCAGACGTATGATGCCATAATTACTAAACAAGATAACAACCATTAAATGCTATCCTCTATAGGATGAATGCAGAGGATAACATTTCAAATACAATGATCTACATCTTGGCCAGCAATTCATATGATCTGGACTGCTACTAGCATCAGGCTGTCACCTCACTCTATTTTCTTTCCAGTCAGTCCAGTTCTGGAGGCAGTACGCCATTCCTCGAGGTTACTCTGTATAACACTCAAATGCTCTGATTTGGGGGGAGTGGTGGAGACAATTTATTCTTTATGCTCCCCCATGCCCCTGATCCCAAAACTGGGGCAAGAGTGACCATTTACACACACACACACACACCTGTGCTCACCTAGGTCTTTATGTTTGAGGAGCTTCAAAATAGTTTTTTTCATAACAAGGAGCTTTACTATGAGGAATGTAGGGAATTCCTAAATGCGACCTATGTACCCAAAAAGGAGCAGGGAGTATACCTCCATGAAATTGAGTGATAATAGTGTGAATTACAAATATTTAAAAGTTAGGAAGGAAGGAAGGAAGGAAGGAAGGAAGGAAGGAAGGAAGGAAGGAAGGAAGGAAGGAGGTAGACTGGATGAGATCCTTCACAGTTGTTGAGTCACTTACCATCTGTGTCAAAAAACATGCCCAATGATATATATTCAGGCCCATGCCAATGAGTGTGGAAACTATTTTGAATAAAGGTATTCTCTTCTTTATTATTTATGCTGACAATATCAGCTCCAGAGGCTGCATTTGGGTGAGAAAAAAAAAGTGAAGTGCATAATTGTAAGTTTAAAAACAAATCAAATGCAAACAAATCATATGCCTGTTACTTTATAAGTGTTTAAATACTATCCTATTAAATTCTGCTTCATTGTGGTTGTTGCTAAAGACCGCAGCAACCAATATACTATAAACAATTCAGTCCTACAAACTTCAGTGGGAATTGCACAAAAGGGATGATAATTTAAGAGTGAAGACACTAATCCTTTACACTCAGTGTTTAAAAAGTATACAGTGCATACACCATATATGTGGGGGTTCCATTCCACGAATCTCCATATAAAACAGAAAGCATGAATATTGTGTCCCATTGTAGTCAATGGATACAACGTGTGTATGAACATGGCAGCATAGGCCAATACAAAACAACGCTTTGTGCAACCTTGCGTTCATGAAAGCCAAGGTCGCACCAGAAGAGAGCACACTATATCTCACTATGGTAATGGGCAGACATCTGTGGGGATTTTGAGAGCTGGACAATTGAAATTGCCTTTAAAATTTTCAGTAAGTGAAGAACAAAGATTGTTACAGAACATATGGATGACATAATTATGCTAGCTGAATCATTTTCAGTTTTGGGAGACTCCTGAAAGCTGCTTAAGGCATCTGATGAAAATAAAACAGCAGTGGAAGATAAACATTCCTTTTATGTCCATTAACATCTCCCTCTCCCCTGCAATCTGTAGTTGGACGGGAACACAGGGTGTCTGTGGGCACATTTTTTGCTATGTATGTTGATGGTAAGCCCCAACACCCTAGGCCATGGCTCATTATACGCCCCCAATTATACAACAGAATCTGCTACAACATATGCTGGGACAGTTGTTTTTAGACAATTCCATGTGAAAAGTATTTCCTGAAAATAAGAAGTCAGAAACATGTTGCACTAACAGTAACGTAGCATGGGAAGGAACGGCCAGCCAAATACTGTTGGACCACAACTCTCATGCTTTCTTTCTTATTCTGGCTAAAGCTGATGGGAGATAAAGTTGAAAAACACTTGTCCACCCTGACTGCTTTCTCCCTTTCCCATTCTCCATAACCACATCTGTGTAAAGGCACCATTTGCTGTTAATGAAATCAATTTAACTGAAAGATTGCAAAAATGCAAGTGCACAATTACAAAAACAAAACAGTTGAATCGAATGGACCAGCCGCTGAAGCTTCAGCCACAGTCTCAATATTGTTCCTAAGAAGATAAAATCTATCCTGATTGGTATAATGCTCTGTGATATATAATTATTCTTATTATCATGAGTCTCAGTATTCCAAACAGTAATTAAGATGTTACAATAATCGAGCCCTCCTTCACACATAGGCATAGTCTACGTTATCTCATTAGTGAACTGAAAAGGAGTGGATTGGGGTGGTAGAGAGAAATCAATTGGATTACCATTGCCTTTGCAGTACTCCCTGGCATCATCAATACTGTCAGTCTCCAACGGTCCCTGAAGTAAAGCATAGCAGCTATTTCCAAATGAAATCCAAGCAGAAGATGGACATGCTACACAAGGAAGAGAATAATTACCATCACTGCTACTGTGCTAACATTTCTACTAACAATTCCGTTAACATAGTCAGTCCCAACATGTTGGTGTCGTGTCTTAGGCAGTTTGTAAAACCAAAGGATGCAATTAGTGTTCCAGATGTTTCTATAAAAAATATCATTCAAAGAATGTAAGCCAGCAAAAGTTGCATGATTGAATCCAATTTGAAACAAGTAGCATTGGTGATTAAGAGTTAAACACTGCATTACTGCTAGCCCTCCTATTAGGCAGAATGAGGCAGTAACCTCAAATGGTAGATACTGGAAGGTAGCTAAATGAGAGGACTGTGCAACATGCAACCTTCTGCCTTCAGGTAACATCCACAGCGTTGAAAAAACTGAACTGCCAGACTAGATGACTTTTGTACATTTAATGGCAGGGATGCCACCTTATTCTTCACCTCGGGCAACACAATGTCTTGAGCCAGCCTACCCATTCTATTATTAACAGCCAAGCTAGGTATTTAGTCACTTCCTTCTCTAAGAGGGCTGTGCTTAGAAGCTTCAACTACTGCTAAAGGCAGTGGCCAAACTATTGTCTTGTGTGTATTTCAGAGACCACATTAACACTGCTTCCAAGTTCAACTAAAGCTGGTTTGCACTTTAAAAAATCTTAAATGGCTTGTGGCTAAGACACCCAAAAGAACACTTCCTCCTGTATGAGACTGCCTTAAACTTAAGATATTGTTATATGTCCCTCCAATGTGAGAAGTAAGTCTACTGAGTACCTAAGACAGGGCTTTTTCAACAACAGCACCTCAGCTGTGCTCCTAAGGGAAGTCAAGCGAGCCTCAACCCTGGTGAGCTTCCAATAGGCAATCAAAATTGTATTGTTTCATGACCTTTGGTCTTTAAGTGTTGTAACTATCTATTTTTTTTAAAAAAAAAATTCTTTATTAGTTTGTATATATGAAACAATGACAACTACAAATACATTCACAGAGAAAAAATATTAAAGGGAAAAAAAGAAAAAAAAAGAAAAAGCATTATCAGGAAGGAGAGAGGAAAGAGAAAAAGAGAGAGGAAGAAAAAGCAAAAAGGATAAACAAAAAACCAAAGCGGGGCACTTGGGTAACCCACCAGAGAGAAAAAGAAGAAAAAAAGAAAAGAAAGAAAAAGGGGGGAAAGAAAAGAAAAGAAAAAGAGAAAAAGCGACTAAGATGCTTCCAGGTTTCTTCGTCTGTTGGTAGTAACTTCACTTGTTTTCAACACCTTTCTCTAAAATAATCACCACAATAATACAACTATTTAAGTACTGTATATAAGTTCTATATATAATTCTATATATAAATTCATGTATACTACCTCATACCCTTATTCATTTCTTCTCTATATACAGTTCTATAATCCCCATATCCATTTTAAATTACTTTTATAAAACTTCCTACAATCTCTCATTGCTCTTGTCAAATTAAAACCCACTCATATATTTACCTTTTATATCTGTTATACATCAAAACCACCAACCATTAAGTCTCCTTTCTTTTCCCTTACATGTTCCGTGAAAGGTTTCCATCTTCTTAAATATGATTCTACTGAATTCCTCTTTAATACAGTTGTAAGTTTATCCATTTCTGCAAGCTCCATTAATTTATTCATCCATTCACTGAGACTGGGTATTCTCTTACTTTTCCAATATTTAGCATAAATTATCCTTGCTGCTGTTACCATATTTCTTATCAAATCTTTGTACTGCCTTTCTCCCTTGTCTAATAAATCTACCATATTAAGAAGAAACAGTTCTGGTTGGAATAAGATTTTTATCTTCAAAATCTTTTGCATAAATTTACAAATTTTTAACCAAAAATTTTTAACTTTAGTACACTGCCACCACATATGGGAAAATGAACCTTCATAATGTTTACATTTCCAACATCGGCTGCTTCTTTTTTTATATATTTTAGCCAGCTTACTAGGCATCAAATACCATTTATATATCATTTTGTAAAGATTTTCTTTCAAGTAATTAAATTTAGTAAATTTCAACCCTCTCCCCCAAATTTCTTCCCATTGGTCTAATTCAAGAGTGTGACCTATCCATTGAGCCCAATATATCATACTTATTTTTATTTGTTCTTCTTCTGTATTTATTTTCAGTAATAACTTATATACTTTTGAGATTAAATGTGTTTCCTCTGCACCTATTAATTTTGCAAATTCATTCTTACTACTCTCAAAACCATATTTTTATTATCCTCTTTAAACTTCTCATCTGATAGTATGATAACCATTGTATCTCATATCTTTCCTTTTTCAAATCGTGCAACATTTTCATCTTCCAGTTATTTCCTTTCTCCTGTTTTAAATCATTATATTTCAGCCATATTTTTAGGCTTCCCATCTCTCTCCTATAAAAAGCCTCTTGTGGTGACTCCCAACCTGGGATTTTTAAGCCAAACCTACTCTTATATTTTATCCAAATTTTTAAAATTGATCTTCTTATAATATGATTATTAAATCCAGCATTTGCTTTTATCTTTCCGTACCACAGATAAGCATGCCAACCGAATTTCAATTCGTGGCACTCTAATTCCAATAACCTTTTGTCTTCCAATGTCACCCACTCCCTAATCCATGTTAGGCATGTAGCTTCAAAATATATCCTCAGTAACTATCTATTTTTAAGACCGGTTGTGACAAAGAGCACCAGAGTCCACCTCTCCCTGGGTTCAATCAATAAAAGACAATGGAATGTTGAGCAAGGTGGGAGGGGAACTGAGTTAAGAGGAAAGGGAAGGAAAAAATGGCAAGTCTGAAAAGGAACAGATAGTGTGTTTTGACTAGCTAAGAGAGGACTGGCAGCATAGTGAGGTGAGAGAGTTCAGAGAAAGGGTGCAGTGTCAAACCAAGGTATCTCAGAAACTGTGAAGTAAAACCATCTTGGAAATGTTAGGTGTTTTCAGGAGACCTTATAATAAAGTTTCTCTTACTTTTCTGTGTTAACTCACTGCCTGAATTTCCTCTGAATAGGGACTTAATTGAATATGCATAAACAGAGACTCAGGAATGTGCATGCCTATATATATCTATTCCGAAATCACTTTATTACTTTTTAGGCAACATTAGAGGAAGAGCTGACGTTGGACAAGTTCCTCCAGTGTAAGAAAAAGGAGATCTGGGGCCCTGTCACACTTTAAAAAAAGAAAAACTAGTTTTAGTCTTTTTAAAAGAATGCTTAAATTCTTTTCATCTGTTGTGCATCACCTTGAGAACCCTGGCGAATTAAGAGGCAAAAAAGAAATATTTTTGATAAATATATAATAATAGATTATGCTGGGTTGAACTTTCACAAATTGCGATCCAATATATCTGGAAGGACTTAAGTTGTGGAAATCTGGTTCAATGATACCAAATTCATGGACAGCAAATACATAGATTTCCTAACACTGAGTTCTTTCCAGTGTTTACAATGTGAAGAACTATCTGTTCTTCTTTGTGGTCTCTGTGACTCACACAAATGGGTTGTCTGAGCCTGGGCAGTATGTGGTTTGGAACCTTTTAGAGCAGTGGTTCTCAACCTTCCTAATGCCGCGACCCCTTAATACAGTTCCTCATGTTGTGGTGACCCCCAACCATAAAATCATTTTCGTTATTTATTTATTTATTTATTTATTACTTAGTTAATTAGTTAGTTAGCTATTTCCAACATCAAATAGATTGGAAACACTGCCCTAACTCACTGCTCTGGATAGACTTCTAATGCCTAAAAACTGGTAACCCTCCCCCCTTTTTTAAAGCACAGAAAGCATCCATCAATGCCAGAATTAAGGCAGTAGTTCTAGTTCTGAATGTTGGGTTTCCACAGTTCAAAAAACCAGTCACTCCCAAATGCCGAAACAGCCCACAGCAGGGAGGAAAGGACAGGGAGAGAGGAAAGATGGCGGTGGCATAAGCAGACGCATTTTGTTTCACTCCCTCCCTCCCTCCCTTAAAGGGAGTGCGGACGCTGAACATACAAAAAGCGAGGAATGCATAAGAAGCAAAAAGAGTTTTATGAAGAAATATTTAATAAGATTAAAAATATGAAAGGAGATTATAATAATGGCAGGCGATTTTAATATGGTGATGGACAGGTGGAAAGATAAATCGGATCCATTAATTAGAGAGAGATATAATAATATAGCAATTTTAAATAAATTGGTGAGTAGAAATGAACTGATAGATGTTTGGAAATTAATAAAGGGTGAGGAAAAGAAATAGACGTATTATTCATCAGTTCATAAAAATTATTCAGGAATAGATTATATTTTTGTTTCAAAGAATATGATACCTAGATAATAAATACGGAAATCGAAACAATAAAAGTAACAGATCATGCTTTGATGAATTTGGATATAACTATGAAAAAGAATTATAGAGAAGCAAAAAGGTGGAGATTGGATACTAATTTACTTAACTATAAAGAGATAGTAAATAAAATAGAGAAGGAGTGGCAAGAAATTTGGGATATAAACAATAAGGAAGTAATACAAGATGTATTATGGGATACTATGAAGGCAGTGGTAAGAGGATTATGTATTAAAGAATCAAGAAAATTAAAGAGACAATTAGGGGAAAAATTGAAGTTAGAAAAAGAAATAAAGGAACTAGAGAATGAATATATAATAGATAGGACTAAACAGAAATTTATAGTACTACAAGCAAAAAGAAATGAACTAGAAAAGACAGAAATGGATGAAGCTCAGAAAAAGTTAATATATTTGAAAAGGGAATTTTTTGAATATAGTAATAAAAATTCTAAAATGCTGGTTAAATCAGTACAATAAAAAAAACTAGGAATATGATTGGTGTAGTAAAAGATAAATTGGGTAAAGAAAAAAGGCTGATGAAAGAGAAATTAAAAATATTTGAGGAATTTTTTGAGAATTGTATTCAGCAGAAGAAAAATCTGTAGAGAATCTAGAGGAATATATTAATAAGAATTGGAAAGTAAGGCTAACAGAACAAGATAAAGGGTTGATGGAAGAAATGATATCAGAAGAGGAAATAGAAGAAGTAATAAATAATTTAAAAGGAGGGAAATCACCAGGATTGGATGGACTAGGTCCAGAATATTATAAAACATTTAAAAAATGTTTAATTCCTAAATTAAAAGTACTATATAATAGTATATTAAGGGGTGATAAAATCCCATTATCATGGAAGCAATCACTAATAATATTAATTTTAAAACCAAGTAAGGATCCTACGGATCCAGGTTCTTATAAACCAATATCTTTAATAAACCAAGATGCAAAAATATTGACAGCAATAATGGCGAAGAGGTTAAATAAATTTATTTATAAGTATATACATAAAGATCAATGTGGTTTTATTCAAGGAAGACAGATGGCAAATTTAATAGGGAAAACGATAAATAAAATAAATATAATGGATAGAGATAAACAAAAAGCTGGAATTTTAGCATTAGATATATTTAAAGCTTTTGATTGTGTGGACTGGCCGGCGTTAAAAATAATTTTAAATAAAATAGGATTAGGAGAGAGATTTAAAGGGTTAATAAATCAATTATATTCACATAATACATCTGTAATGATGGTAAATGATGGATTTACAGATCAGATTCAAATATCAAGAGGAACGAGACAAGGATGTCCATTATCTTCAGTTTTATTTGCAATAGTTATAGAAATATTAGTGAATGTAATAAGAAATGATGAGAATTTGGAAGGAATTGGAATTAAGGAGAAAAATAAAATAAGTTTATTTGCAGATGATACATTGTTAACAAAGATCCAGTTAAAAAGATGGATAGGATAGATAAACATTTAAAAGAGTTTGGGGAGAAGACAGGATTAGAAATAAATTGGGCCAAATCAGAAATAATGTTGTTTAATTATACTAAAGAAGAAGTACAAAAATTTATAAGCAATAAAAGAATGTTACTTAAAGTAAAAGATTCAATTAAATATTTAGGAATAGAAATTACAAAAAATTTACAAGGACGACAGGAAAAAAATTATAAGAAATTAAAATTAGAAATTAAACGGAAATTAGAGGATTATAAAAATATAAAGCTATCGTGGTTTGGTAGAATAGCAGTGGTAAAAATGAAAATATTACCTAAAATTAATTTTTTGTTTAGAATGTTACCAATAAAAGTATCAGAGGAAGAATTAAAAGAGTGGCAAAAGTTATTAAATAATTTTTGTAATGGGTATAAGAGACCGAGGATTAACAAGAAATATTGGTACAAAAGTAAAAAAGAAGGTGGCCTGGGACTTCCAAATTTAAAATGGTATTATTACGCAAATCAACTGAGGTATATCATAGAAGGAGTTTCAGGAAAAGGTGATTTAGAATGGTTAGAGATAGAAGATATGAATATTGAGACGAAATTGGAAAATATATTTTTAGGAATTTTTCAAAGAAAGAAATAGAAAAGATAGAAAATCCCTTTATAAAAAATATAATAGAAATATGGAAGAAAAATAAAAGAAAATTGTTACCGAATATATCAACATTAACTCTGATAGTAATGATGGAAAAATTTCCAATAAATTTAAGAGAAATAATAGAGAAAGAAATAAAAAAACAAAAAATATATAGATTAAAAGATTGGATGAAAATAATGATTAATAAAGATAGAATGAAAGAGACATTGCAGGAAACTAAAATATCTTGGCTAAATTATATACAATTAGAGCAATGGACAAAGGGTATGAAAAGATATGTTAAAGATTTTAAAGAATATACTAAATTTGAACAAATTATTATTCAAAGAGAAAATATGCAAGAAAATGAAATATTAAAGGGTATTACAAGTGAAATATATACAATATTGGCAAAAGAACAAGAAGAGGATTATCTTAGAAAAATGTGGGAGGAAGAGACATCACAAAATACAGATATACAAGAATGGAAATTTTTTGGGAAACAACGTCATTTAAAAAAATTATCAATAAGAATAAAAGAGAATTATTATAAAATAGTTTGGAAATGGTATTTGACTCCAGTTAAACTAAATCAGATAGATGAGAAATATTCAAGATTATGCTGGAGAGGATGTCAAGAAATCGGTACATATATGCATATGTGGTGGAATTGCAATAAGATAATGGAATTTTGGCAAAAGGTTTTTAAAGAGATAAAAGAGATAATAGGAGTTGAGATACCAGTATGTCCAAATATAGGGTTGTTGTCTATATATAATGAGGTTGAGTGTACCCAGGTAAGGAAGGAATTAATAACAAATTTGCTAATTGCAGCGAGGTTAATAATAGCAAAAAAATGGAAAACAAATGAAAAACTTCAAATAGAGGAATGGTATAAAGAAGTGTGGAAAATTGCAATTAATGACAAATTAACATGTAGAATTAGATTTATGAAAGGTTTAGTAAAAGGGAATGATTTTGAAGAAATTTGGAAAATATTTTTGGAAAAAGCTTTGATAAGAGATGGTAAAGCTACCCTTTCACAAGAAGAATGGCAATTTTGGAAAGTGGATTAAATAAAAAGTCGGCTCTGGGGGGTGGGTAATTATTTTTTTGTCTGTGTGTTAATTATGTGGTGTATTGTTTAAATTGGATATGTGTTGTTTAATTTTCTAAAACAAAAACAAAAAAGAAAGTTAAAATATAATCGGCTTTGGGGAGTGGTTACCTTTAGAGATAGTTTGATACGTTAAGTAATAAGATTATATTTAGTAATAGCAATAGATTAAATTTAAGGGAAAAATATAGAATTAAGAATGAAACTATTATAATAAAAATGAGTATAATGAGAATAAGAATTAAAGATAGGTAACAAAAATATACAAGTAGTATGATATAGAATAAGCTGAATAAGTTTATGATTTTAATGGGAATAGAGAGAAATAATGTAAGTTTGCGTTGGTTGAATTTTTTTTGTTCCACTATTATGTATATCACATGGTGTTTTAATTTTTTGTTTTTGTTTTTTGTTCTTTGTTGTATAATCAATAAAAATTATTTTTTTAAAAAAAGCGAGGAATGCAAGGCAGTCAGGGCGAAGAACACAACACGTGCATGTGGCAAGCGCCAAGGGTCTACGCACAACAAAAGTGAGAGGAGAAAGTCATCCTGGCTATTTCTGCACTAGACTGTTATAGCACTATTATTCTACTTTCACCATCCTATGGAATCCTGGGGTTTGCAGTTTGAACCCCAGCGCAGGGGTCTCAGAAGCACTGCTCCCATTGGCTGTGAGGCCATCTTATTTAAAAGAGGGGGCAGGACTGAGGAGCGGCGACCCCTGTGAAATGGTCGTTCGACCCCCAAAGGGGTCCCGACTCCCAGGTTGAGAATCCTGTTTTAGAGCTTGATGACAAGTGTTTTGGTGGGAACTCTGCCCCCATTCCTAGAGGCTATAAAGCTATAAACCACCAAAACCCTCAGTTCCTTTTTGTCTGCTATGGCAGCAGTGCCATTAGGAGCCTTGTCAGAGTGTCCTTCACAGTTTTCATACTTACTTCAGCTTGTTTCATGGATTATGACTTGTTTGTGCATTTTGGCTTAGTGACTTTTTCGGATGGGACTGATTAACATACCCACTTTTGGTTGACAGATGAATGGCTAAGGTCTCACTGTTTTATGGCCTTGGCAGTGATCTTTAAACACTGCTATTCTTGGGGAGGCAGGATCCGAGACAGGGATAGATACTCCAAATGCTTTCTCTGTCTAGGAGAAAAGCACAATGCTGGATCTTGCTTTCACTTTCAGCTCTTCACGCACAAATGGGGCATAATAGAGCAGCCAGACTCAAGGCCCTGCTCTGGGATAAGGTACTTGATGCCTCTGACATGGCGGCTCAGAACAGGCTGCTGCATACTACTTTGGTAACTGTACTTCTATAATTTAGATGAACTATAGTTACTACCAAGAAAAGGCAGCCCAAGGTCTCAAAATGTCACCTTTGACTGCTTCAGGGACAATATCCCCATTCTAGATACCATCCAAACTACCACACCACAAACTCTCAACATCGTCGATGCTTCTACATCATCTATCCTGGACACCATCGACCTTACCATCCCATCCACTCCGATACCTGCCTTCAGTAACAGGCTGAGCAAGTTCCATCAAGCGTGGACCTCTATCATTTCAGACACTTGGGTGTTAGACATCATTGCAGAGGATATGCCATAGAGTTTTGCAGCTTCCCTTCTACAGGTCGTGTCCATCTTACTCAATCCTCTCCTGTGCTGAAGGAAGAAATCAATACATAGCTTCAGAAAGGAGCCATAGATCCCCTTCCCTTCTTGTCTCTGCATCAAGGCTTATTTTCCCGATACTCTGTGATCTCAAAAGAGACAGGAGTCTGCACCCCATACTGGATGTGCAGGGCGTGGGTGAACTTCTATATTCATCCCAAGTGATTCAGGATGGTGACCCTCACCACCATGTTACTTCTGCTGCAGAGAGGAGATTGGTTCACTAAACTGGACTTAAAAGATGTGTATGTCCACACTTCCATCAGACCACCCCACAGGAGATTCCTCTGCTTCATAGTGAGAAGGAAAGCATACTGCTTTTGAGGCATGCCACTGAGTCTCAATACAGCTCCATGTGTGTTCACCAAATGCATGGCAGTGGTAGCAGCAACGTTGTGACAATGGGGTATCATCCTCTTTTCTTATATGGATAACTAGCTTCTACTGACTCCTATTCAAGATCATCTTCTTTGAAACATCAATGACACCATAGCTCTGCTTGGCTTGTTCAATCTCATAACCAACTATCAGAAGTCCAATACTGTTCCTTCTCAAAGGATTAAGTTCATAAGGGCACTACTAGACTCTTGCAGAGGACTGGTAGTTGAAACTTCACCAGGTGGTTTCTCAATTCCGTCAGCTCAGACAAGTCAGACCAAGAGTAGTACAAGTTCTTCTTGGCCTCATGGTTTCTACTATGGCAGTCACTCCATTTGCCAATCTTCAAGTGAGGCCTCTACAAGCATAGTTCCTAAACCTTTGAGATTACTACTCGAAGTTTCTCTTGGAACCATGGCCTATCCTTTGCTCCCTCCAGTGGTGTCAGAACGCTCAAAACATCCAAGCCAACATGTCCTCCATACCTCAACCTCTGTCACTAGCAATCACCACAGATGCCTCTTGGGACGGATGAGAGGGCACACTCCAACAGAGTAATAGTCACAGGTTGCCAGTTGCAGATTTGCAATTGAAGAAACTTCCACATAAATGTCCTGGAACTTCTGGCCATCATCAAAGCATTTCAGCATTCAAGGACATTCTGCATCCAGGTCCAGGTAGTAACATACAACACTACAGTCATGTAGTACCTCAACAAATAGGATGACACACAATCAACCACTCTTCTCAACTTCACAATCCAGTTTTGGATCTGGTGCCTAGCCAGACAGATATCACCAACAGTGATCCATCTGCAAGGAGACCAGAACATCCTTGCAGACATGCTCAGTCATTCAGCCCTTTCCTATCATGAATGGAAACTACACACAGGTACCCTGAGAGAGTTGTATTAAATAATTTACATAGATAGTTACATTATATACAATTTCTTTTTTCCTACTTGTAAAAATATGAATAAAAATGCTATCTGTCAGCAGTATCCCATACGCAAAAGAGGGATAACCATCTTATTTCCTGGATCCCCTGATAAAAGATTCTTTAAAGGCTGTAAGAATCTCCATTCTCGAGTATCTGCTCCCACACTTGCCTGGACCTTGCAGCTTGTCATTTTACAGCTCTCCAAAAGATCATTTGAGCCCATGGCTTCCTGCAACATTTGGCTTCTGTCTTGGAAAACAGCCTTTCTGGTAGCAGTGACCTCTGCAAGGAGAGATGGTGAGTTGGGTGCCCTTCCAGTGGACCAGCCCTATTTCAGGTTCCATAAGGAGAAAGCTGTAGCTCAAACAGACATCTCCCTCCCAAAGGCTGTCTCAGCATTTCATTTCAACTAGGACATTATACTTCCTGCCTTCATGCAAAACTCATCCTTGGAACTCGAATGCAACCTTCATTGCCTTTATGTTCATTGTGCTATAGCCTTTTATGTCCAGCACACAGTTACCTTCAGGAAGTCTCAGAGACTCTTCTTGTGCTACCTATCTACTAAGAAAGACCTTCCAGTCTCCTCCCAGAGACTGTCTAAATGAGTGGCATCCATTAGTCTTGCTTATGAACTATCTGGCAAGCAGCCTCTTGCACAACTGAGAAGCCATCACAGTTCTGGCTGCTTCCACAGCCTTCCTGCATGGGGTGCCACTCCACAAATTTTTTAGGGCTGTCACATGGTTACAGCCTTTCACTTTCATCTCTCACTACAGACTGGACAACAGATTGAGAAAAAATGCTGTGTTCGGGAGAGGAGTGCTTTTTTCTTCGGTGGCATGACACTCCCACCTCCTACGGTTAATAACTCACTAGTCTCCCTTTTGTGTGAGTCACAGAGACGATGAAGAAGAAGAAGAAGAAAAAGAAGAAGAAGAAGAAGAAGAAGAAGAAGAAGAAGAAGAAGTTGTTGTTTACCTGTAACTGTGGTTCTTCACATGGTTATCTGTGAATTCACACAGCTCTGCCTGACCTCCCCTCTTTGTGTTCTGCTGTGCCCTTCAGTTTCTTGACTGCTGCCTTAGGTGGCCATGGAACTAAGGGTTTTGTCAGCAAGGTGACTTATAGCCTCTGGGGAAAGAGGCAGAGTTCCCACCAAAATGCTTGTCATCAAGCTCTGGAAGGTTCCAAACTGCACACTGCGCAGATGCAGATGACCTATTTGCGTGAGTTCACAGATGGCTACTTGAAGAACCACAGTTACAGGTAAGCAACCTGTTCTTTTACATTATCCACTGACTGCTTTACAAAAGGGTTGTTGACCCGGTGGTACCCTTGAGAAGAGGATAGCAATCTAATTTTTCTTTTCTATTACTGTAATATTTTCCCATCTGTTTTGTAGTAGGTGAATAATTTTTCAGTTTAACAGTACCATTTCTGTTCAAATCAATCTATTTGCCCTTGCTGCAAATTACACTCAATTTGACCAGGTTAAGAGGAATATACTACATATAAATAGATAAAATATCATGCAGTCTGTTATATATAAATAGTTAATCATACTCCCAGCATTTGTGACTGAGACAGTAAAAAGGTTTCTTTTCACTTCTAGTATCATTCTATCCTTCTTTAATCTCTGATTGGCTTCATATTGATTCTTGCTAATTTTAGGTTTTGGTTCTGACATCTAGGGATTGAGCTACATTTTATTCAAAGATATAGCTCCATCTCCCCACCCTTTGGGCAATGACGCTTCTGGCCCAGCTAACTCATTTTGGAATACCACAAAAAGGCAGCAAATTCTGTTATTCTATATACAATTTCCCCATAAAGTATGGTGGGGGTACTTTCTGGATTTCCTGAATCAGGCACAATACAAACTTGGGCTGCTTCTGTTGGAATTTATTGAGGCGGCCCATTTTGCAGCTGATAGCGTGATGTGGTGGTTTGAGCATAGGACTATGGGTCTGGAGACCAGGGTTTGATTCTCCGCTTGGCTGTGGAAACCCACCAAGTGACCTTGGGTGAATCACCCACTCTCTGCCTCAGAAAACCCCATGATAGGGTCGCTGTAAGTTGGATAACTTGAGATCACACAACAACTCCTCTTCCTCCTCCTACTTTTATGGATGGAGCACACACAGAGCATTAGTTTTGATTTGGTAAAAGTGCCACTCAAATCAGGATCATGCTGCTCATCTGTTAACCTGGAAGTAGCCTACTACTGGAATGTACGCTAGGAAAGCTCTGTGAAAATGACATCCTAAAAATAAGCATTCTTCCTATGAATTCTGATTTTGGCTCACATGTCTTTGGACTGTATTTTTTAAAAAATATGTGTGACTACTAACTCACCAGCTCAATTTCACGTTCATTCACTCTTAGCCCAAGTTTTTGGCAGTGTACATTTGATATTAAGTCAGGTTTGCAAGCCTGTGAGTTAAAGCAAATTTGAGGAACCACTGGGCCTCCAGATACTTATCCCATTAGCTCCCCACAACATAGCCAATATATAACTGTGGGTGTTGCAGTCCAAAACATCTGGAGAATCCAAAGTTGGTTTACAGGGACTAACAAATAGTGTTTGAAAACTCAAGAATCCATTTTGAAAGATGACAGTCTTGACACATTTAAAAATAACAGTTCCTCTTCTAAGCCACAGTGTAAAGGGAAGTAAGTGGTATGTGTTATTGTGTTTTTCTTCTCCAACACAAATGCTGTACTGCATTTCTAAGGAAAATTTTACCAGAAGTACTTAGAATATATCACTATTTCTTAGACTAGTTCAGCTCTGTAACTGAAAACAATAATCACTGGCAGAAGTTCTTTTAAGTCAATTCAGCCTGGGACGGTGATAAGAGATGAAGCACAGCTTCTCACTGGCTTCCAAATCAGTCAGCCCATGATGGAATGTCAGAGAACATGGCCTTGGTTTCACCCTGTAAATCCCTCTTATGTCCCCGCTCCAGATTACCTGTGGTTTGCCAAAACCCCAATTCCTTATGTGGCAGCAGTCATCTTTCAGAACTTGATACCTATAAATTGAGGTCTCTCACTGAGGATTGACTGACTTTTTCCAGTAGTTTCAACAGACTGAGAAGGAAATAAAAATCAACCCCTACCAAATCCATGGTAGCACCAACTGTTATTTATAAATTATATGTGTTGACCATGTTCAAATGTAACAATAGAATCGCTTGGTCATGTTTTATTGTAATTGTTTGTTTTATTAAGGTGTTCCTTCTATATTAATAGCTCCAATTCTACAAAAATTTCCAGAGAGATCAGAAAGATTTTACATTACAAAGATTTTACCTTTCTCGCCTGCTTGCAGATTCAGATATACAAATTACAGAAAAGGTGGCTAGGTTTTGTGCCTCTGTCATTACTACCCACTGGCAAATAATACAGGGGTATATATAATTTAGGAATTTTAGATACTCTAGATCTATTTAAACTACAAGTATTACATTTGAAATCTTACCAATCTTAAATTTTATATTTGGACTTTTGATACAAATGCAATGTACTTAGTGCACTTGTATTTAAGGTATGTTATGTGTGATGTATGTGTGATGAATTTTAGCTGTAACTGTAATTGTCTACTAGTATTATTTTATAATGAAATTTGACATATTTTTATTTGGTCTGTGACCGTAAAAAAACAAATCGATTGATTGATAATTGATTGAAATTATATATGTCTTTGGAAATGATACATTATTTGATGCCCAATCTTCTGTTTGCACATAAGATAAACAGCAAGCAACCTTCTGTTTGCACATAGAGTAAATTGCTGCTACCCAGCAATTACTGTGATACTTTTACATTCCATGTTGAAACAGAAGGCTTAGAAACCATGGCTTCTCCTATCTGGTGTTCCTCAGTCATCTCCTACCCCCATTACCTGTCATATTACGTGAGCAGTATGCAGGAAGTCCTGATCAATAACAGGCAAGAGAAACAAAGGAGTAGATGAAATTATATAAGCTGTTACTGCCATTTCCCACTTCACCACAGAATTTTAGAAGCCAATCTTTCGATTGCAGTCTGGGCACATGGCCAACTGGACATAAAAGCCCCAAATCTTTACAATTCTGTCTTACCAGGAATGAGTGAAGACATAGTGCATGCTGCTCCATCACACCTATCAGGCATACAATCAAGCCTCTTTCCATCATTCAGAAAACAACAATCAGATGTATGTGTGTTCACTCAGTCACAAGCTAAATTCAGACTTACAGGATCTGCTTTGCTTTCTTCTAGAACTCAAAGGCTTATGAGGGCAGAGAAAGAGATGGATACAGAAGGTAGAGCTAATTATCTACTGCCATCTGGGTTACATGGGTTACAGAGACTGCCTATTTAAGAGTTACTACAGATCCACATTATTACATACATATCAGTAGTTTGAAGCCTGATTCAGCTATAGTTGTATTTCTGTTGAACTCAACAGAGCATATCTTAGCTTGGGATAACATATGGGTCTATCGCTCTAAATATGATTACATCTTGATCCATCTCAGGGATCTTAAGCACCTGCTTCAGCCTATGGCAAATTATCAGGCCATCTACCTCTGCTCCACCCCTGCTCTAACTGGTTTCTCCCTTAGTCAGCGTAGTACAGTGATTAGACCATTGGACTACGACCCAGGAGATGAAGGTTCAGTTTCCTGCTCAGGCATCGAAACTCACCAGGTGACCCTGGGCATATCACACACTCTCAGTCCCAGAAAACCCTGTGATAGGGTCACCCTAGGGTCATCAAAAGTTGGAAATGACTTGAAGGCACACAACCACCACCACTACCACCATCAATCGTTTCACAGTTGGGTCCAGATGCTGAAAGCAAGATATTATATTTACACAAATTATGTCTGAGTTCAGGTCACTTTTAATAGTTTCGTGCCCAGCTTATTCCTATCATTGCTGTAGACAGTCTTGTTATATAAATGGGACTGCATACATGCTTCCCTGGACACATTCTCCCAATTTAGTGCAGGATTTGGGAATTAATTTGAATATATTTGATAAAACAGATTTAACTCTGTTAAGGCTTTTCTTCTCAGTTCCTATGTCTGAAGGCTTTGTTTGCTTTGCTTTGTGTTTCTCAATAGCTGTATTCTCAGCCAAACGGACTTCGAACAAAACAACTTCCCAACATAATGCAACTTTCTCATTTTCTTATGGAGAAAACAGGAAATTAATTTCTCTCTCATCTTATTTGATTCCTCTGATGGTGATGGCTGGAAAACATGACACCACATGCTATATTTTAGTACATATTAACTTATCCTGGCAAAACTCTGCTTTTAATTCAGCTCAGATTCAGATACATTCACTCCCTCATTTTTCATTGTGCCCAAGAGACAATATATAGAGTTGCTGGGAATCTGCTTCTAAACAAGTTTTTAAGCTAAAAAGTTTGTCTTACAGAAAAGGCTTTCCAGTTCATGACATCTATCACCAAATTTACTGAAATATTTTAATATATTTGGTAAGTGAACACACCTTACCTCCTCTTTTTAAACAGCTCTTATCCTACAGAAAGAGACAATATGGAGTAGTGGTCTGAGAGCTAGACTATGACTCTGGAGACCAGAGTATGAATCCCTGCTCAGGTATAGAAACCCACTGTGTGCTCATGGTCAACTCACACTCTCTCAGCCTCAGGGGAATGCCCTCTGAACAATTCTTGCCAATAAAACTCTGTGAAAGGTTTGCCTTAGAGTCATCATAGTCAGAAACTACTAAAGGCACTCAACAACAAGAAATCCTATGGAAATAACCTGTGGAATAAAACTGAAGGGCTGGCACTGGTACAAATATGGGTTTACTGGGATATTTCATCCTCTTATATTAATGGAAATCGTATTGCCAAATCTTAGTGGAAAGAAATGAATGTAGACAGAAATTGTTCATTATTTTTGAGATACTCATCCAACAACTTCAACTTCTGCTTTCTCTCTCATACCTTCTGTTTTATTGTTTACTCTGTGTGTGTGTGTGTGAGAGAGAGAGAGACAGAGAGAGAGATGTTAGTATGCAAGGTTGCTGTCAATGGGAAAACCCTTAGTTATAAGTAAATATAGCTTATGGTTGCCATTGCAGACAGGCACTCTACATATGCTCAGAGACATTCACCCACAATGCCCCCACTCCCGAATTCCTTCCACAGACCCAGGCTTGGCCTGCTGAGTTCCCCCTCTTGAGAGCTATTGTACCTTTTCACAGCTGAAGCAAAGTCAGAAATTTCTGCCTTCTTATGCCTTCTGCCTTCCTGTTCCTGATATGAATATGCCTGGCACACAACTATTGCAATTGCCACAACTCAGAGAAAAATGAGGCTCAAGTATAACTGGGTATTTGGGGATAAACCCCTTGAAATTAATGCAATTGACTATGGAACAGAATTGCGTTGCAAGCCTCCAAATTAAAAACAGACTCGAAGGCAGGTCTTTTGGCCTGGATTAAGGCTCCACACTATGCATGTTTACTTGGGAGCAAACTTGTTATGCTTACTGGGGAGTTTTCAACATAACTGTGTTAGACTCTGGCAGCCTAAAAAGGAGGAAGGGAGGGAAAGAAAAAAAAAGAAATGTGGCAGCACTTTTAGTCAAGTTAGTATTAGAGATGCTGACACATTTCTTTTTTTCCCTCCCCCTCCCTTCCTCCTTTTTATTTCTGGGTATTGGGGTTTCATTTCTTTCAAAATAAGAACTTGTTGGCCAGGAAGTGTTCAAAGAGCCCTCTCCCATTATTCTCACAACAGCTCTGTGAGGACGGTTAATATTTTTAATTAATTTTTATATCGCAAACAAGCAAATATTACCATAACATTCAAAGTACAGCAAAAAAAAAAAAAATCCCCCATAAAATATGAAATAACCCTATTTCTTTCATGTTCGCATTTCTGTATTTTCCATATTTTATGTTCCCCCCTTCTCCCCCCTGATCTATTTGTAACCCCTTTGATACCCAATTTGGGTTATTCCCATAGTTCTTCCCCTCCCTCCTCACAGCCGCCCTATGATTAGGCTGAGAGGTTTATCCAAGGCCGGTGAACTAGGTAGGGTGTCGTAGGGCTGAGTACAGGGCATCTTTTGAACCCAGCTCCCCCCGGTCACCCTGACTGGGCTCTACCCTCGCCGTGGCGCTTATCTTCCAGGCGTCTCTCCCTCCCTCGCTCCCGTGTGCCTGAGGCGGGCAGGGATCCTGAGGCGAGGGCGAGAGCGGGCCAGCCAGCCAGGCTCCCTCAAGGCAAGAGAGGCGCGGGCGGGGGTCCTCATCCCGCGGCGCCGGGTGTTCTGAGGGCCACAGCGGGGGCCTACTCGGAGGAGCCTTCATGCATCCCCCACGTCCCTTCCCTGTCCCCCCGGGGTTTGCCTGAGCGGGAGGGAAGGGGAGGCGCCGCGCCCTTACCGACCGATCCTTGGGCAGGCAAGGCGGCGGCGCCCAGGAGGAGGCCGCTGACGAGGCAGGAGAAGGCGGCGGGCGAGCGGGCGCCCATGGCCCCGGGGCAGGCTCCGGCTCCGGCTCGGAGAGCGTCACTCGGGGCTCTCGGCCTCGCAGACGCCACCCACTGCCGCCCCGCCGCCGAGTGGGCGAGCCCTGGCCATCGCTTTCGTGACAGAGGCCCCGGTGGGCGTAGGGAGCGGGGGAGAGAAAGCACCAGGCCCGCCCGCCCGCTCAGCATCCATAAGGGGCCTCTTTCTCTCTCTCTCTCTCTCCATCTGTTCGTGGTGAAGGAGGAGGGGGAGGAGTTCGGGAGGGGCAGCTATAAATTGCTCCCAACTCTGGAAGAATTTATTGATGAAGCGGCCATTCTTTTTAGGGCAGAGGTAGGCAACTTGTAGCCATCCAGATGTTTTTGGGCTGCAAAAATAGAATCATAGAGCTGGAAACGACCCCAGGGGCCATCCAGTCCAACCCCCTGCCATGCAGGAACACCTTCAAAGCACTCCCGACAGATGGCCATCCAGCCTCTGCTTAAAAACCTCCAAGGAAGGAGCCTCCACCACACTCCGAGGCAGCATATTCCACTGCGGGACAGCCCTGACTGTCAGGAAGTTCTTCCTGAGGTTCAGGTGGAATCTCCTTTCCTGCAGCTTGAATCCATTGCTCCTTGTCCTGGTCTCTGGAGCAGCAGAAAACAAGCCCTCTCCTTCCTCCACATGACATCCCTTCAGATATTGAAACATGGCTATCATGTCCCCTCTTAACCTTCTCTTCTGCAGACTAAACATACCCAGCTCCCTAAGACCGTCCTCATAGGGCATGGCTTCCAGGCCCCTCACCATTTTGGTTGCCCTTCTCTGGACATGCTCTAGCTTGTCCATAAGTGGCAAAGTAACATCTGGAGAGCTAGAATTTACTTGTTTCTGCTATGGGATTACGTTTTCTTTAAGCCTTGATCAGCAGGCAGGAGTTTAACTTTTCTGCCTCTCCCCAGTAAGAGTTAAAGCCTGATGAATTTCTGCCTGTCACATTGGTTCAAAGTCACAGGAGCTTTACCTGAAGAATCTGGAATCTTCTGCTGCATTCATGGGTCCTGGAAGTGTGAGACCAGGCTAGTGGGGCTGAATGATCAGACAAAATTGGGCTACTAAGATTCCTATGTAGTTGAGCTCCCAAAGAAACTATCAATCAGCCGTGCACCAAATGGTTGTTATTTTGCAATGTCTTCCATGGCAGGCAGGCCAATTCCAAATTACACTGTTATACTACTATTATTCCATTTTCAATGTTCTGTGGAATCCTGGGGCCTGCAGTTGAGGGGAAGGCATTCAGAATTCTCAGCCAGAGAGCTCTTTCGCCTTAGTAAACTACAAACCCCAGAATTCCACAGGAGGTTGAAAGTTGGAATAATAGCCCTATAACAAAGCAGTGTGGAAATGGTCTCGGTTGCATGACAACCAATGCAACCTGCAATGTATTGTGTTAACATATCTGCAAATAGTTAATAGTAACCTGCTTGCCACGGTTGAGTCCTCCCTTAAAAACAGAACCAGGGGCCTGGTTTTCATTTCTCTCCTTAATGTCAGCAGTTAATAAGAACAGTTAAGTTACCCTTCACTTGTACTCCTTTCATTTACCCTAGATTTCTTTAGCTATTGACACTTCTGTGTCAGAAACACAGTATTTTCTTTGAGCCATTGTGGTATCGTGATTTGAGCACTGGAGTACAACTCTGGCCAAGGTTTGAATCCTCACTCTGACAGGAAAACCCAGTGGGTGACCTTGGGCAATTTTTTCCCCCAGTATTGCAAATTTGGGTCACAAATTACCTGATTCAGTCCTAGCAGATTATGATTAGCTGGCCTAGTTTAATATGTTAATTTCATAACACATGAAATTAAATGATCCTGATGTTAATGATCCTGAACTGAATTAATGATCCTGATGTTCAGGAATTACGTAAACTGGAAAGTTAGGCTAATAGAGTAAACCATTCTTTTTGCAGAGCTGGGTTGACCACTGTTGACATGATCTCTTTTTTTCTTTTTAATAGCATCTCTGTTTTACCAATATGTTTCAAATTTACAAAATGAGAATGAACACTCAGCATTGCTTAACAATTAAGGCATACAAAATCTTTTAAGTGATACTGAAAACATACACTTGCTTAAGAAAATAAAACATCAGAAGCATTTTGCTGGATGAGATTAAAGCATTTTTGAAGGAATATGATCTTTGATGATTTCAGTAGAAATAGGGCAGTGGTTCCCTGGTGAACCATCGCTTACTCATCCAGTAAATGTAGCACAAAAAAAAATAAAATAAAACAGCATAAAATGTTAAAAGATAATTACTGTACATCACACTGTGATGAAATGGGGGCAGAGGGACATCAGACTTTTAATAATGTCCTTTTACTCTTTGCAACTAGGACATAATGAGGCTAGGAACTAGTATGCTGGCTATCATTACACCTATTGTCTGATTTTTTTTTCTTAATAGGTGCATACATACATGCATACATAACATACATACATATATTTTTCAAGTAGGTTCTGGATCCATTTACCAGTCTTCAAAGTGACATCTATAAAATGCAGCTCTTTCATTTAACGGTTATATGCACTTTGACCAGCAGGGGGTATCAGTGTTGTTTCGTTAATGCATCAACAATATATAAATATGATAGATAACATTTTCTGTGAGATACATAATCCAGTCAAAGTTAACTACTCCCATTGAAATTCTCTTGAATTTGACAAACACTGAAAATGTTTAATTTGGGAGGATTGCTTATAGTTGGCCTGGGTTCAATTCTAATCAAGTTACAACAAAATCTTTTTCCTTACCAGTTTTGCATGTGAATCTGTACTTTTAATTAATTATACTTGAAGTCTCTTTTCTTTTTAAATATAATGAGGATTTGTAAAGCTGCCAGAACATGACTGACACCTCCTGTTGATATAGTGAGCCTTTAAAAGCTGTGGTCCTATGCGACTTGGAACCAAACTACTTATGATGGTAACAAAACCATGTTTTCAAATGTAGGTTCCTACCAAACTCCTTTAAAGCAGAAGAGTGGCAGATTATTTCAAGCAGGAAAATGCCAGAGAGGTAATGAACCTTTCTCTACTTCGTTCTTCTGCCTGTGTCCATTTTCCACCTGTTATTTTGCCCTGTGGGGTGGTAGACCTTCTTTGGAGGTCTTTAAACAGAGGTGGACCAGCATATTCCTGCATAGATTAGACTAGATGACTGTTGTGTTCCCTTCTGACTCTAAGATTCTATGATTCTTCAGGCTGATGTCTAAAACAAGAATTTATCTCAGCTGAATGCAGAATTAGTGCAGGGGAGGTCAAGGGAGTGGTGGGCAGAAGAATAGCGTCTTGTGACTCTCCATTGGTTTCTCATTTGTAATCACTACTTCCAGATGTTTACAGATGTTTATGGAAACTTCTGTTTGAAAATATGGTTCATACTGTTCTGCACTAACTTTGGGTAAGTGTTAGTGAACACTATGAAGTTTTGTATCTAGTACATGTGAAATAGGAAGACTAAGCTGCCCAGTGCCTAAGAGGGGCTTGGTTATGGCTGGAATCCTGTATGGGATTTACACATGTGTGACCATTATAGTTATGGTGCTACACATTGAATCCTGTCCTGATCCTCCCAGTCCCCACGTACTGGGAAGCAGCTGGTGTGACCGAAAGTGGTCTGTTCTCCTATCAGTCAGGAAGCAACTAACTGCCATTTTTACCCGCTCACACGAGTGATCTGTTGTGACAGTCAGAAGCGGAGGCCCTGCTATAATTCTCCTTCACACTGAAAATTATTCACATGAAGTGTGTTGGGAATGTTAGCTGTTTCTCGATTAACAGGGGAACAGACCCCTTTCAATCACAGCAGCTGCTACTTGATAAGCAGGGATTGAGGAACTTTTACTAGCTTAGGGCCTGTGTAGGAATTATGAATATGTAACAGTCACAAGGACACACGAAAACTTCTAGTCGTATTTACTCAGAAGCCTCATTGTTTTCTATAGAACTGACAAGTAATTATGCAGAGGACTGAAACTTAATTCTGCACAGCAGCTATTTAAAATGTCTCCTGTTGGCTGCATTAAACAATTACAAAAGAAGTGGGAATTGTGCAACTCTTTGGATATTGTTGGACAGTTCAGCAACTTCCAGAGGGCTGCATAATTCCCATTCATGAGTTACATCTTGAATTGAATGCAAATGGAATGTAAAAGATATAATAATTTTAAAACAGTGGATATATTTTGGAAATGGATGCTCCTATACAAACTGAACTGAAATTAGGCAAAAATACCAAACAGGTAGACCTTCCTTGCTGAAATTTCCTTGTAGTTCTCAGGCAAATTTGAGCTCATGAAGAAGGAGCATCAGTCTAGGAAACATATCACCTGTTTTTAAAATTATTAGACCTTTTATATTCAGCATGACATTTCTGCTCGTTTCTTTCGCTTACCCACTTGGTGCCCTGCCTCATCATCTATATTATATTTGGACTTTGTCATAAAGTGTATGATGCAGCAATCTTGCTAAAGCTGAGCAAGGCTGAATCTTTTAAAGGCTGCCCTGGGTAGGAACCTCTCCCATGAATGTTGTGAGAGAAGAAAAGCAGGTATAAGTGTAATTACGCCCACCATTGCTACTATAGTATTGGTCAAGTGGATTTTTTTAAAAAAAATATATCAATGTATTCAACTGTTGGTTAAAATAATTTTTCCTGTGATGGCATAAACCATGCTTGGTCAGTCTTAATAGCTGATTTCACATGGTGATTTGAGTATTTTTGGATGTTTTTGCACCACTTTGCAGCAGTAGTTTGATAGCATTTTAACTTTCATGGCTTCATTCTACAGAATCATGAGATTTGTGGTTTGTTAAGGTATTTAGAATTCTCTGCTAAAGAGATCTAGTTCTGTATTAAGTACTGCATAAAATGGTGAGCTGGTCATAGGAACTTAGGAAGCTGCCTTATACTGAATCAGATGGTTGGTCCATCTATCTCAGTACTGTTAGCTCTGACTGGCAATGCTTCTCCAGGGTTTAAGACAGGATTTGTTTCTAACCCTTATCTGGGTAGTGAATCTGGGTCCTTCTGAGTGCAAAAACATGTGCTCTTCAGCCATGTTGTATGAACACGATGAGACATTTAAAATGCCATCAATATGAACACGATCAGACATTTAAAATGCCACCAAAAATACAGCCTGACTCTATGCATGGTTATATGGAAGTATCACTTTATGCATCTCTGTACTTAGTACTAGCTATAATGTATGCATAGACCTAGGACCTCTTTTTGGGCTATTTCTGGGTGCCAATAGAGTAGTCCTGTGTGTGATTATGCTTGTATAAAACTGGCATGTCAAAGGCAAGTGATTGTAATCCCCTCCCCCCACTATGTGCCCAGCTGATTATGTGAACTGACTCTGAATCTTCTTAGTAAGAAGACAATAATAGAGATGTTATGGATGTTTTTCTTTGTGGATTTCAACAATTTAGTCAGTTGCTGCTGTGCCTGGTTATGTTTGCCTTTCAACCTTTAGAAATCCCAATTTTGCTGTCTGCTTTCATTGTAAGAATTTAATGGATTAATTAATGAATTCTTAATGTGTATTAAGTGAAGAGCCTTTTGTCTTAGGGAAAAAGCATGAAGCTTCCCTTACTCTACCCCAGCTGTTATCACTGAGCTGTTAGTATATGGACAATTGGATTGAATTGGAAGAGACAGCTTACACTATCAACTCTGGGGAATATAAGGAATAATGATAAAATCTGCTCAAAATGAATTACATTTCAGGAGCTGCAGTTTCTAGTTAACTAAAGTATCTAGTTATAAAGCAGATTATAAATGGGTTTAATTCATGGAATGACCTGATGTGATCTGATGGCATAATGCTGTGGATGGTTCAAAAGCAGTCTCTTCCCAGCATCTGTCATCTTTAATGGATTTAAACTTGGGGATAACTTGCATTACAATTCCATTCATGTTTACCCCATAGAAGTAAGTCCTATTACATTTTCTTGGTCTCTAGTAGATGTGTTCAGATTATAGCCTTAGTAGAACTATGATCTAAAGGCACAGTGAGAAAAAGCAGAATAGCCAGAGGGTTTTCTCCCATTTTCATAGTCCTAGAACCAGAAGTCATTGAAAGAAGCTGACTGATTGGAGATTTGGGATAGACAAAAGTACTTCTTTAGGTAGCACGTGGTTACAGTTTGGAATTTGATTCCCTACAATATGGTGATGGCAATTAATTCATACACTTAATTACATCAATTCATGGAAGGCAAAGCTATAATGACGATGCATTCTAAGAACAGGAGTGGGAGGTGTTATTTTAGTCATGTCTAATTTATGAGCTTCACACATGGGCATTTGTAGGCCACTGTGAGAAACAGGATGCTGGACTATCTAGGTCTTTGGTCTGATCCAGCTTGGCTCTTCTTTCATTTTTAAAGTTCAATTGTAATATGTTTTTACTTCCTTTGGAGTTTTTTTTAAATTGACACAAACAAATAATTGACAAAATTAAATGCAAGTTTTAGAAACAGAAAAGCTTCACTGATAAGTATAAGGATTTTCATCTTTGGAAATGTTCAGGAAGGATCTGGGATGAATAACTGTGAAGGGTGGTTGAAAAAGAAGACTCTAGATAACTCATGAACCTTCTTTGAGCTCTGGGATTTGTGTTTATTCCATGCAGGTTAAAAATAGCAGCTCTCTTTTTCTTTTTCATTGGACATTGCAGTGGGCATAGATTGAAGGCAAAATAATTCTTTGACTCAGGATGGGTAAACATGAAAATGAATTTTAATTTTTAATTAAATTTTAATTAAATTAAACATTTTAAAAGATTTTAACTTTAAAAAAAAAGAATCAACTCCTAAAATTCAATCATACTTTAGTTAATCAGCTGAAATCGCATTGATTTTAGGGCTATACTCTAAGTCAACCCTGTCTTTTTTTTTTTTAAGAATAATCTAGTGAATACTAAATAACTTTCATGTAAACATTTTACCCCTACAGTTAATTTCAAAACTGAAATCATGAGGAAAATTCATTTGTTGTGGCAAGCCATTATTACTAAAAATGCTGATGCTCTTTCACTTCTACTTAGCTCCTTCTGCCAGAGGGGGAAACTACCCAGGGAATAAGCCATCTGTAGTTTGTTCATTTCATCTGAGCCAGGGTCTCTCTGGCTTGTTACTCTTGTAATAAGACAGTTTCTTCTGGCTTATGATTCTGGCTTGTAGTGGGGAAACAGGCCAGAGACCCTTGTTAGAATGCAACACTACACAAAATGCTGACAGAGGATTCCTAGTTTGCCTAACTGCTCCTACTGGCAGGAAAAACTGAGCAGTATTGGTGGAGCAGCATGCACCAACTTGCTTTTGTTTGCTTATTTGTGGTAAGCCAAGAGTCCCAGAAATTGTGGGTCACTTGATGTTCAAATTGGGCTTTGAGCTTAAGCAGGTTTTTCTGTGGGAAGGAAGAACCAATTAACTCTTTACTCTTTTATGATCGTTTACAGATTAATTACTAAACATAGGTATTTAATTTTCATCTGACAGGAAAATAAACCTATTCCAGTCTGACCAGTATCTAACAGATTTGTACTTTCCTGCCTTTATGATAAAAATAGCACTTCAGACAGCCAGGAGTAATGAAATTTTAATAAAAACCAACACAATTAATTCAAGCATATTGAAAGCACATTAGCAGAGAGGAATAATAACACCCAGTGATTTAAAGTCCTTTCAGGAGGAATCTGGTTTAAATATCAATGTCCTATTTGAATAAAAGGATATTTACCTGCCAGTGAAGGGCCTGGGGGGGGAGAAAACTAGCTTTTTTTAAAGCAGTGATTTCACCCCACCAGATGTACATCTGAGGGAAAAGCCACAGATCTTAAAAATGTTGAGTAGGCTTTCATAGAATATGGCCTGAATCCTTTTGTTGTTTCTATCATCCTATCAAATGAATGGGATTTACCTATTTGTTGACTCACCAGTCTACAAGTGATTCAGTGGGTATGCTCTGGTTATGACTAATCATTGAAGTTCAGGTCTGTCTTTTAAATATTCCAGATTGTTCAGGCCTTAAATAGGTTGTAAATTTGTGAGCATTTTATTTTTATTTGCTGTGTTATTTTTGTCAGGGTGAGGTTTAATTAGGGCAGAGTGAATCATAAAGGAGTGGCAATGGAAAGAAAAAAAATCTGTTCACTTTGTTATATTTTCACACTTAACTTCACAAACTTACACAGCTAATGGTCTTAAGAAAAACTTTACACTGAAGAATTTTGAATATATTCGCTCCATGGCAGTAGTTCTTAACCTTTTATGCTTTGTGGACATGTCTGAGAATATTATGAAAGCTATGAATACATCCTCCACATATAAACACTTATGCACACATTTTGTGTATAATTAATATTGTTGCTTTAGCAATTCATTTTCTTCACAAACTAATTTGAAATGAAACAAAATTATAGTTAAGGGAAAGCATTCAAGTTTTTGAGTTCACCAGAATTTTTGGTGGTACAATAAAAAGGGATGGGGTGGAGAGAGAGAAGCATGGAAGTCTAAACACAGCCCACATGTTATATCCATGGAGTCTGCATCTGTGAGGTCTGGGGGCATAAATTCAGTCTCAAGATGGGAGTTATACATGCAGATTGGTAGGTCTGAAAGTGTTGGATTACACCCAGCAATGCATATTGGGTTGGAGAGATAATTTGGGTTCTTCATCTTTTAGAACACAAGGCTGGCTATATAACTCACGGAACCTGCTTCTTGATAAAATCTAATGTGGAGTAGCCTCTCTGATTATGGAAGGAAACCTGAACATGTATTGGTGAATTCAATTTTTACACTTGGATAGCTGTAAAGAAAACCAATGTGGTCTAGTGATTTGGGTGATGGACTACAGGTCTGGAGACCAGCGTTTTCATTCTTGCTCAGCCATGAAAACCTACTGAGTGACCTTGGGCAAGTCATATTTTCTCAGCCTCAGAAGAAAGCAAAGGCAAATTCCCTCTGAACAAATCATTGCCAAGAAAATTCAGCGATAGGTTTGCCTTAGGGTTACCATAATAATCAGGCATATGCAAATCTCTTTTTAGCATCAGACATAAGAAAGGGAACCTAAAGCACTATCATGAAACCATATGAACAATATGTAGCTAGGGCTGAATGTGCTCTTACCTCCCTTGTTTTGGAATTCAATGGGATAGCAGGAATCAGTGGCAAAGACACAAAGACCTAGCCACTGGAAGCACAGACAGATTATCAAGGCAAGGTTTAGTTCCTGTCTCAATATTGTTACTGAATACCCCCACTGTTCCTTTCACCTGAATGCATACTTTTTAAACAGAGGTCACTTTGTAGGACAAATAATGAAATATTGGTAAAACAAGTCATATATACTAGGCTGATCCACTTTAATCAACAGTTGCTCCACCAAAAAGGCATACCCCTTCCTGTCACCTCAGGCACCTCCACAACATAGAAGTCTCCCTCTATAGGTGAAGTTTGCATTGCACTGGTACTGTTAATTGCAAAACCAGAGAAAAATATTGCTGGTAGTACATCTCTTACATGAACCTTATTGCCAGCATCCTGTTAGTGACAAACACAAACATAAGTCCCATGTATGCCTGCATGTGTCTTTGTTTTGGCTGTTGCAGAGGTTATATTCTCTTCATTCCTCTATAATGAGCAAAGGCCCACCAGGACTTACAGTCTTGCTGAAATAGCTCCCCCACCATGACTATTCAGTAGCGAGAGGAGAGGAGAGAGAGAGAAACATTTGACTAGCCCCATCGCCAGATGCTGAATGATTGCATCATCTGCCGAGCCCTCTGGAGGATCCAGAGGGAGCCCAGCAGATGATATGAATCTAGCTGTTGGAACATTGCCAATCCCCTTCCTTCACTCTCCACCAGCCGCTGACTGTCTGGGGAGGATGCAAAGGATAAATAATGAGTCCATGTGAGGTTGAGAGGAGAGGCATAGCATAATTCTACCTGCAGAACTTTTATACTACACTCTGCATTTCAGGATCTCAGCCATAATCATCACTGTATAATACTTAAATTTTCACTTATTATCAGGGGATTTAGCAGACCCTTATTACTGGATATTCACAGTATTACAGAATTAAATCCAATATTCTCTGAGCCTTTTATGCTTTGAATAGATGTTATAAATATGATAGTAGGCCACATTTTGTGCATTGTTGGTCTGCACTATTATTTTTTGCATGATAGCCATAATTTAATCTAGTGAGAATGTAATGCATCTGTTAAGCCCACTGATTCCATTACACTGACAGTTTGTTAGACTGTCATCAACAAAAGCACTGAAAGTAATTCAGTTTATGAATTATGAAAGGCAAGTTGATCCATAGCTAGTACATTAAACTTTGGTTGTTATGCCTCCCAAACTGTTTTTAACTATATTTGAATGAGGGTTATTTATTGAAAGCAAGAACTCTGATGTTTTCTTTTTGCCATAATTTAGGTTTAGGATATGATGGCAAAACTATTAGTCTTAATTTGCCTCTTACAAAAACACCAGACTTAATTGTCCCAGACCTTATTGCTAACTTAAAAATATTTACAGTGGTACAAATCAACACATTGATTTCTTGATAAATCAAGGGGAAAAAAGTTTATATCAGTTTTCTTCAATACTTTTTCATACATGTCCTAACCAACAGTGTAAATCTGACCACTAAACAATGCAAACTTACAACCAAAGAGGATATTGTTCACACTGTTGTTTCATGTGTTGTTGCCTTACATCTATTTCTCACAAGGTATATATTTTGTCTGCTTTCCTTTAAAAAAAAATTATATATCATTGTTCTTAATGTGGGGTCCATTGGTGGGCTTCAGAAAGTCTGTAAATTGTTGTAAAAATGATGCTTTTTTGTTTCCTTCTTCTTTCTCTGAATTTTTTATCATTGTGAATTTTAAGGTAAAAGTTTAGTCTTTCTCATTGTTTGGTTGACATCTTATTGGTTACATAACAGGCTAAGTCAAACTTACCCCTGCTTAATGTCTTCTTACAGTTGCTGTGTAGAAAAGTGTTCACTACTTCCCCCACCCAACCACCCACCACCACTGCCCTCACTTACGGCCATGTACTAGTTGGGCATGGCAGGAAACAGCCATATGGTGTGCAGTTATGTTCTTATAGCTGGACATACAATAATGATGTCATCTTCCAGGTCCTTCCAACTATTATGCATCCAATCTCTATGAGGGAAGAGGAAGAGAGGTATAGTCCCACCTAGCTGATATTTATGCCTGATGATACGGGATTTCAGTCTTTTGCTCCATGTTGAGCAGGCATAGATTTTCAGACTTTATGACTAAAGTAATGGCTTTGATTTTTCTTTTCCTCCCTTTGTGATCTACTTAATATTTTGTTTTTCAAAAAAACCAATCATCAATATAAGATGAAATTCTGGCTTTATTAACATTGACTTTTTTTTTAAATACTGAAGAGTACAAAACATTTTAATAAGGTGAAAAGAACATTGTTAACTTAATCTTCTTGCAAGTACCAATCTAATTTAACAATCATTAAAGCTCTCTATAAATCTACTGCTATTTCCAGGTAGGTTCTGTTATGAAACTCTGAACAAGAAGGCTAATTAGAGATATTAAGGCATTTGTATTAATTTACATGACATTTCTCAACATGTTCAAGAACAAATAATTTGGAAAAACACCCGCATCCCCAAGCAATTAAAAACATAACTTACAAAATTTGTATCTTTCAGAATATTATACAAATAAACACTTTATAGAAACACTGGAATAGTTTATATTTATCTATTTTGCATAATTGAACAGCCCTAATCATTTATTTAAAATAAACTTTCCTTTTGTAAATTCACATCAAAAGAAGCCCATGTGTGCAAACAGTCATAAATTCAGTGACGTTGAGCATACTGATTTAGAGAATTGAAAATCCTTACAAACTCTAGTAATTACTGCATGCACAGGGGAGTGCAACATGCAGCCTACATGTCCCCTTGTGCTGGGAGTTGAGTATAGGTAATAATCTATGAAATCAGGTCTGTGCATGTATTTTTCAAATATATATTTGCTTTCCTTGTTTTTTTTTTTTTTTTTGGATATCTGTGTTTGTATAAGGACTGAATGTAGTCCCTTGTTACATCTATCTCTGCTACCTAGTTAATTACTGGCTCTATCAAAGATAACAACACCAAACATCTGTATGGCAGGCAAGCACAAGCACCTGTGAATTGGGACTTACGTTAGAAATACTCGGAGTAGGTTCCAGTTAGGTCCTTGTGCTAACTGGACCTGTCAGAAAAAGCCTGTCAGAAAAATCCCTGAAGAGGTAGATTCCCCCTCCTGACATAGCTCTTTTTGTCTTGGTATCTGCACCAGAGAAAAGAAGAGCATCTCATTACAGGCAAAAGGGCACTGGATATTTAGCAGAGGGTAGAAATTACTTCCTTTGACATCTGCTGATGGACTTCTTCAAGTGGGACAAGGATCCAGATGGATTTTGGCCTCTGTTGCCAATTTTACCATTGTTATCAAATGCCAATTTATTAATTTTTATATATATATACACACACATCTGTATATAAATATATATATGTATATGTATATATGTATTTAAAAGCAAGTATCTTCACCATTACTATTACAGAACTTGGTTAAGGTTATTTTATTTATCTAAATCATGAGCTCAACAAGGTAAAGTGCATTTTCTCTCTGATTATAGATACAGACATGAGTAGCAAGACTCTTCAGTTATTCTACCTGGGCTATTCGTACAGGCACTTCATTAGGGACTTTTCTGCATCATAATTTTGCACAATATATCTTTTTTCCCTTTTTTTCTTGCCCATATTATCTTGAAGTACTATTATTGTTGCAAGGGCATCACAGTTTCCATATATGCCATGGTTTCATGAAAACAACAATGCTTCCTCCACTCAGCACAAAGCTTTTACAATTGTGGTGTGGAATGGTTTTGCACAAGTGCCATGGGCACCTATTGAATATAATTTGCATGACAGAAGGTGGTGTCTATGCTTCTCTCCATAAGCCATCTTTTTTGTAAAGCTGTACTTTTAATTCCATTTTATTATTCCATCTCTGTGACCGAGAACAACACACCTATCCGCATGTGAAGAGACAGATGCACAACTTCCCTTTGTTTCATAGCTAACTTTCTTCCTTTTAATGGATACTGAATGTCCTTCAATGGCTGAAATGCCATTTTACACATTTGAAATGACCACAAACATTCCCCCCAAAAAGAGCAGAGCTTATAGCATAAATATCTATTGAAGCCACTCTAGAAGAACTGTTACTCACATGCACAAAGGCCTCCTTGAGTATTAATTACTGTATAAAATTTCCAGTGTCTTGAAATAGAGACTGATAAAAAATGTTTCTTGAGAAATGGCTGTACTGATAACCTAATACATTTGTTTTTTGCAGATATATTTTTGCTACTCTGGTTAGGACAGAATAATTACATGCTCCTATTTTGAAGCATAGTCTGCAGGACTGGATCATGGCCATTGAGCAATACAGTACCTAATGCATACATGAGTTGTTCTTCTTATATAGGACAAGAAATGCAGCATGTTAGAGTAGAGATCATTTCCTCTCATACCTGAAATGGGAAGCTCCTACCTGTGTGTGATGCTAGATCATGGGAAGTACATTTAGAAACAGTAATTTAACAGCTGGCATATCAAGCTATTCAAAATATGTATTATACCAATGCAAGCTAACTTAGGTGTAAACCAGACAGTTCTACTATTATCACTGACAAAAATTTCTTTTTTAAAAAACCCAGTAGTATTACTTTAACAGCGGCTCAAGCTTTTCCTTTGTGCACTTTTACCAGTTTAATGGAGTTATGATAGGAATAAAGACTGTCCTTAACATTATCTTAAATCAGTGGTGTAGCGCATTCAAGACCTTCTGATCACCAGGCGTGATAATGCCATCTTATTATCTCAGCCCCCAAGTTTTTCTCTTCCATCTGAACTTAGGTGCAATCTTCAGCTAAGCAGAGGTGGGAAGATAAATTTTCCCAGCAACAATATTGTTGCAGTGGGTCCCAACAGTAATGCAATGTATTTGGGGGTGCTCTTGGGAGAGATGAAAATAAAGATGTACTTTTTTTACTTCTCATAATTGACAGGAAAGGGTCTTGATGCACTAAGGCAACCTTTTTGAAAAAACATTCATGTTCTACATTCTGGGACTGCTTTGAAAAACATCATTTGCACAAAGGCTTATGTTTCGCGTGCACACACACACACACAGGTTTTGTACAGAAAATGTCTGTTTTGCCTACGGTACTGTTTTCCCAACCCCAGTTTTTAGTGCAAATGAATTTTTTACAAATAGTCCTTAAATGCCAATAAAAAGGTCAAAATATGCAAAAACATTCATAATTTCACTCAGGAGAGAGTAAAATGCTTGTTTTTTTTTTCACATATGCAAGAATGAAATAAACCAAGATTTACATCCCTAAATTAAAACTGCTACAATGAGTATGTTAATATAGCTGCTTGCTTTTTTGGTGTGTGTTTGGGGGATACTGTTGTGATGAGCTCCTGCACTTCAAAATTTAGCACTACACCACTGCTTAAATAAAAAGATCCGTCCAATCTTAATGTTACACTTCAAGTTTTAAAATATAATTAATTTTGTTCTAAAGCTCTGCAATAAAGCAATCATACATGTGCCCATTCAGACACATATCCCACTGAGTTCAGTGAGGCTTACTCTCAGATACATGTCTGTATATAGCACTATAACGTAAGAGTTGGCTTACATTTAATGGCTGTCCTCCAGAGGCTGCTTGTTCCGTGTGACAAGTGTCATCACACTGTGAGCAGTTTTTGTGAGCAGAATTTCACCACATGAAATCAAGGAATTCCCCTCACTCACAGCAAAGTATCAAGAGATAGGATCTGTGATGGCATTATAGGTAAGGGGCAGGGATTCACTGTATTCAATACACTGCGGAAACACTTTTGTATAATGGGAGAGAGTTGGAAGCATTTTTATCTCTCTCTGTGTCTTTAGATTCCAGCCAATGTATTTAACATTTTAATAAATAAATAAAAAGAAACACCCTCATACCTCTTTGGAGGTAAACAAGTATGGCAAAAATAAGCAAGATAAGAATGCATGTGAAACATTTCAATTATGAAGAATAATCTATGTTTCTACTCACTACATCAGCAGTAGAGAAGGGAACTCTTTATACTTGGAATTGGAACTTTTTGTTTAGCTCTTGATTTGATCTTTGTTTGTTCCATTTATATCTGTGAGGAACAGCATGTATGGCTTCTTCACATTAAACTATCAAAAATGCAGTCTGGTAAATTGTATTTTTCTTTTTAGTAACTCAAAAATATATCTTTGAACAAGACGGAAGAAATCTGGGGCCAAAAAAAAAAAAGCCTTCATTTCAACATAAAGTATTAAAAATAAAACTCTGTATCCAGTAAGTGAAATAGAGTGTGGTTGATATTACAAGTTGTCACATTATATATTTTATGTTCAATAAGTTATATTTCAAATCTTTATTTTCAGGCATCTGTTACCACACTTCATATGAGTTTATGCCATATGTCCCGATAACAAGGTCAGGATCATAGCATGCATGTGCAAATTTTAAAAGGCCACAAAAAGTGCAAAGTTTGACTGGAGTTTAAATAGTTGATGAGATGCCTTAGACATATTATTCTCCTAAACTTGGGCAAAGGGTTGCTTTCAGTTAACTTTTAACAATGAACAAAAATTGCTACAATAATCAGAGGCCTAAATTTACCTGCTACTTAATAGATTTCACACCGATGTGCCAAACAAAGCAAACCCTGTGAGATGATGCCAACACAGCCCATTTCAGAAAGTGTTCAAATGCAACCAAGCAGCCATTGTTCTTCAGTCACCATCTCTAGTAAACATGTTGTCTGTTTCCTCTTCATATATCCCTCGTTCATAGCGTACTGAAGAGAATCTCCCCCACTGTAGTCGTTTCTTTTTATAAAGGAAGTATATTAATCCAGCAAGGAAGGCCATAATAATTAAAACAGCAACTGCTATGGCTCCTCCCATTTGACTGGTAACTGTCAAGGAAAAAAAAAACCCACTATTAATCTAGAGCTTGTATGAACATCATATATTATACTGGAGTTATTCAAGACTAATTCATACCAGGTGCCACCTAATGTACTTTGACTTCAGGTCTTCTTTGCAGTAGGGAAAAGGCCTTTATAAATTTGAAGAATGTTTTTGTTCTGGGGCAGGGAGTGAGCTTGTTTTTCTTACCCTGAGGATAATGCAACCCTTCTCTTTCATCTCTGTCAATAATGATGAAAGTATAAGCAGCCACTAACCATTTGGGGAAAGATGGATCTCTCTGATCACATGTTATATTTATTAAAAGACATATACTGTATTTGCCAGTGTACAAGACACACCGGCATATAAGACACACCCCATTTAAAAAAAAAAATTCCTGGAGAAAAAAAAAACTAGTTAAAATAGCATAACTTCTTCTGTCCCCCTTTCCCTCTGTTTTGCAGAGGATAGGAAAGGAGGGAGCTCCAGAGGCAGGGAAAGAAAATTTCTGGGATCTTTTTTTCCCCTCTGGTTTGCAGGGGAAGGGAAAGAAAGGTACTCTGGAGGGGCAGGAAAAAGGCTGCATGAACTTTCTATTTCCACCCTCTGGAGCTACCTCTTTTCAGTTCCCGTTCAAAACGGAAGGTAAGGTGGGGTGGGAGAAGCCGCAAGGGTTCCTTTCCCCCTCCGGAGCTTTCTCATGCTTTCTTGTGCATTTTGCCTCTGTGCTGAGAACTTGCACAGTGGCAAAATGCTTAGGAGAAAAAGACTCACCGACATATAAGACGCAGTCTATTTTCAAAAGTTATTTTTCAGGGGGAAAAAAATTGCATCTTATACACTGGCAAATACGGTATCTTTTGTATCTGGAGCGCTCAGGGTGAGGCACAGACGAACGCAACTAACCAGTTTAAATATCTTTTCAGAAATGTAGAACAACTTTAACAAATTCAGCAAGATAAGCAATATGCAGAACCAGGATGGTGTAGTGATTGAGTGTTGGACTAAGACTCTGAAAGACAAGGGTAATCTCCACTTAGCAATGGGAACCTTGGCCCAGTCACACTCCCTCGGCCTCAGATGAAGGCAATAACAAACCCCTGAGAACAGATTTTTCCAAGAAAACCTCTTGAGAGATTCGACTTAGGATTCCTGTAAGTCGAAAATGACCCGAAGGCACACAACAATAAAATAATATGCAGAAATAAACAACTGACCAAGCTATGGCCCAAAAAGCTTGGGTGAAGAGCCCCATTCTAATTTAGTGCCAAAACAAAGCCACTGCTGGCACCAGTTGTACCTTCACAACTGAAACTTCTCAACAGAGGAAGATCTCTCCTTTGTCTCCCACTGTTGTATTGCTCTCCCAGTGATAGAAGGGCCTCTGCAGGAGATCTCAATGCCAAGGCTGGTGTATTTGTAGAAGGAGATGGTTCCCCCAAGTACTGAGAAATACTCTTGATCCTCCTGGTAATAATGCTCTCAGGTGTTGAGGCTGTTATGTATAGCATAGCATACCAGAGGGCATGTCTGGTATTATTTTACAGTCTAAAATTTCCAGTGAAGCACAGAGATGAGGAGGAGCAACCTTTTTCTAAAAAACTGAAACTGTGCCTAAGTAGTAAAATTGTCCATTTACCACTATGTTCATATAACGCTGGCATGAAGAGGGACCATAAATAATGTGATTTTTTTTATTTGCACAATTATGGGAAGAAGATTATGCTACTGTCTCTTAACATGCTGGAAAAATTTCTCACATTTTCCTATTCAAGCAGTTGCACTTTGAAACTGAGACATTTTGTAGGTCTTAACTTGGGTTCTGCAGATCAAACACTGGCTCCTCCTAGCACCACTAGAGTAACTTGTGAGAAACAGGAATTACAGGGAATTCACAACATATATTCACACAGCAGCACTCTGGAGATCAGATAACACTAAAGACCACTGACTGATGAAGAGACTTCTAGATCTCCTAATCTTTTCTCAGTTTTTCTGCTAAGGAAGCCACAAGTGCTCCCCCTGTATCTCTTGCAATATTTGCAGGAATCTAGAAAACTGGATTATGTTGGGTCAGATTATTTGTCTATCCAGCTGTAATGATCTTCTCTGACTGGTAACAGCAGCTCTCCATATCTTGACAGAAATCTTTCCCATCAGCTGCTATCTGATTCCCCTTCCCTTTTTTAACCAATAGAAACTATGCATTGAACTTATGACCTTTTGCATTGCAAGAGAGTACTCATTACTGATTTAGAGTCTCTGTCTTCTCTGCCCTCAGGCTTGATTGCCTAACACAAAGGCATTCATTCATAAGGCCAAATTGAAAAGTGATTCTTTGGTGTATTTTTAAAAAACCCCTACCAGTGTAGGTAGTATGTGCCTTGCTTGCACCACAATGAAATCAGGTCCTAAACTCCCATGCATGCATACTAGGTTTCCACAAGTTGGATGTAGGCTTCATTGCACCTCTGTAAGACTTGCCAGAAGTGTTTCACTCCCAAATGGGTACTTTACTTTTACATGCCAAGCGTGTCCCGTTTAAATAAATCCTGAATTATAATGTGGAAACTGGCCCACAATTTATAAAAAAAATTTTTTCTTTTGAACCCATTTAATGGAAATTAGTTAACCAGTTACAAAATCAGTCTAAATTTCATCATAATGTCCCCTGGCTAGTACTGTAAAGTGAGTAAATTGTCAGCAGCTAATATTTTGAAAGCTTTACTATAATCTATCAATTAATTA